>SJYX01024018.1:190829-271048 GCA_006410675.1 Oreotragus oreotragus
AGGAAAGGCTATGGCAACTTCTATCTCCAAAGGGTCTTAAACTCTTATTTTAAAAAGTATACTATACCAAACTGGTGAGGATCACAGTGAAATGGCATTAAGTACTGAACCCTTTCTAGAACACTCTTCAAATGTCTTCAGAACTTCAGTAAACTGCTTAGCTTCCAGGTAAACAAATTTAACCATTTTTTTTGCAATTCAACTCAAGATTTTATTTTTAATAGAAGTGTCAAGTCTCTCAAAACTCAATTATAGCAGGTTATTCTGTAACATGTATCAATCATACAGTGGTCTGCTCAGCTCAGTGTTGACTGATCAACTAGCACTCATTTTTAAAAGCTCTCATTCTCTAATTCTTACTGATAATATTTTAAAATTCCATCTAGTATTGAATGTTCAATTTTAAAATTCAGTTGTGTCATATTATTTATTACTAACGGCATCTCCAGCAAGTTTTGTTGGTGGTGGTGGGTTTTTCTGGTTTTAAGTATTTGTGTTTTCAAATGAGTTTAGAATTTAAAGTGGGAATTCACAGTACACTCATGCAGTATTTACAAAGTATCAAACTTTCCCTGAATTAAATACTTTAGGTCTCCAACTGGAAAACTGTTTTATTAAATAATCCTGACCTCAAACCCTAGGTGTTCATTGTTAATCAGTCCTGGGTGTTCATTGGTAGGACTGATGTTGAAGCTGAAACTCCAACACTTTGGCCACCTAAAGCGAAGAGGTGACTCACTGGAAAAGACTCTGATGCTGGCAAAAATTGAAGGCAGGAGGAGAAGGGGACCACAGAGGATGAGATGGTTGGATGGCATCACCAACACAATGGACTTGGGTTTGGGTGGACTCCAGGAGTTGCTGATGGACAGGGAGGCCTNAACTCCAATACTTTGGCCACCTAAAGCGAAGAGGTGACTCACTGGAAAAGACTCTGATGCTGGCAAAAATTGAAGGCAGGAGGAGAAGGGGACCACAGAGGATGAGATGGTTGGATGGCATCACCAACACAATGGACTTGGGTTTGGGTGGACTCCAGGAGTTGCTGATGGACAGGGAGGCCTGGCGTGCTGCGATTCATGGGGCTGCAAAGAGTCAGACATGACTGAGCAACTGAACTGAACTAAAACCCACAGCTATATGCTGCAATCTAATCTTACACAAAAGTATCAATTTCACAGCTTAGGTGTGTTCACAAAATTGAGCCCAAATCACATAAATTATCTTCTTAATTAAGGAAAGATAATTTACTTAACAGCTTATTCTACATTAATAGTATAAACTGACAATTCTATTAGACAACGTTTAAAATAGACGAGAGGTTTATTTTAGTTTGATATATATTGCATGAAACTGCTTTCCAGAAAGAATGAAAGCCTATTATTGTTTTATATCCTTAATGATGGATTGTTAATTTGTATTTAATTTAATGAAATGTATAAAATAAGACGTCTTGTTGATTACTAGGTTAGATTCAACACAGTTTCATGTTGTAGACCACTGCTATTTCTTTTTTCATATTCTGTTTTTCTCCTAGCATATTTATCCTTTTAAAGATTTAAAAGCTTTTCATAAATTACATATTTTGTCCTATCATTTGTCTTGCAAATATTTACCCCAATCTGTGGTTGCCTTTTAATGGATTTGGCTACGACCCATAAACTATCAGTCTTTTCCTTCATGAATTCTGGGTTTTTAGAAAGGCCACCCCATCAGAAGTATAAAAATAATGTATTCTCCTACAGTTTATCCATCTGCAATTTGTTCTGGCACTAGAGGTGATCACTTCTTTTGAGAGTCCTAACTTCTAAAACTCTAAGACAGATTAATTAAAAAATGTGTACACATTCATTTTTCATGACTCAGAAGTTTAGATGTATTCCACCCTAGTGTACGTGCTAAGTCACTTCAGTCCTGTCTGACTCTGCGAGACCCTATGGACTATAGCCCACCAGGCTCCTCTGTCCATGGGATTCTCCAGGCAAGAATACTGGAGTGGGTTGCCATGCCCTCCTCCAGGGGATCTTCCCAACCCAGGAACTGAACCCACATCTCTTATGTCTCCTGCACTGGCAGGCAGTTCTTTACCACAAGAGCCACCTGGAAGCCATTCCACCCTACTAGTTGTTATTTCTTTTTCTGAACAATACTTTTAAACTCCAGTCATCCTCTTAACTGGGCTTCCCAGGTGCACGATGTTAAAGACTCTGCCTGCCACTGCAGGAGATGCAGGTCAGAAAGATTCCCGGAAGAAGGAAATGGTTACCTATTCCAGTATTCCTCCCTGAAAAGTCCCATGGACAGAGGAGCCTGGCAGGTTATAGTCCATGGGGTTGCAAAGAGTTGGCTGTGACTGAGCATGCACACATCCTAATTGTTAGTTATCCTTCTCCACCTCAGTCATGTTCTTCCCATATTACTGCATCCAAAACTGAAACCGATACTTCAGATGAAATAAAAACATTTCAATACATGACCATGATAGTGTGCCTCTCGTAGATTTCAAATTTCTTAACAATGCTCAGTTCAGTGCAGTCGCTCAGTTGTGTCCGACTCTTTGCGACCCCGTGAATCGCAGCACGCCAGGCCTCCCTGTCCACCAACTCCTGGAGTTCACTCAGACTCGTGTCCATCGAGTCAGTGATGCCATCCAGCCATCTCATCCTCGGTCGTGGCCTTCTTCTCCTGCCCCCAATCCCTCCCAGTATCAGAGTCTTTTCCAATGAATCAACTCTTCACATGAGGTGGCCAAAGTACTGGAGTTTCAGCTTTAGCATCATTTCCTCCAAAGAAATCCCAGGGCTGATCTCCTTTAGAATGGACTGGTTGGATCTCCTTGCAGTCCAAGGGACTCTCAAGAGTCTTCTCCAACACCACAGTTCAAAAGCATCAATTCTTCGGCGCTCAGCTTCTTCACAGTCCAACTCTCACATCCATACATGACTACTGGAAAAACCATAGCCTTGAGTAGACGGACCTTTGTTGGCAAAGTAATGTCTCTGCTTTTTATTATGCTGCCTAGGTTGGTCATAACTTTTCTTCCAAGGAGTAAGCGTCTTTTAATGTCATGGCTGCAGTCACCATCTGCAGTGATTTTGGAATCCCCTAAAATAAAGTCTGACACTGTTTCCCCATCTATTTCGCATGAAGTGATGGGACCAGATGCCATGATCTTCGTTTTCTGAATGCTGAGCTTTAAGCCAACTTTTTCACTCTCCTCTTTCACCCAGTACTTTATCCAAACTGTACTGAACCACTGTTTCTAAAACATGGTTTATAAGTCTTAGCTCATATTCCTCTAACAAAAAGTATATACTTTATCCTTGTCCACAATAAATCTCATTTGTCAAGAGTCTGATTACTCATGTAGGCACATTTTTTCAACGTATCAGTGATACCTGGAAACTATAACATAATCTCTCTCAGATATTGCTGGTAAAAGTGTTAACTTCACTGAAGGGCACTTTGGCCAAATCTACCAAAACTGCAAATGCAGACACTCCTTGATTTATCAACTCTATTTCAAGGAATTAATCTCACAGGGAAACTTATACACATGTAAAATTATGTATGAACAAGGAAATATTCTATTGCATTGTTAATAGTGGTAAAGTTTGCCAACAACTTAAGCATCCATTAACAAGAGACAGTTAAATCAATTATGATATATCCATACAATAAATACTATGTAGCCATAAAAAAAAAACAATATAAATTCTTCCACACAACAATGTAAAACTTCTACACAACAATATAAAATTATCTCTAAGACATACAGTGGGGACAGGGGGAAGGAAAAGAATTGTGCATACAACATGATATCACATGTAATAACAAAGGGGACGACATGCATTTTGTGTATTTCTAGAATGATATACAAAAATTTCAATGTTGCCTCCAGGAGGAGAGTCCTGGTAGCAAGGTGAAGGGACTTCATGATATGTTTTTGCACTCTAAAGATTTTATGTACAGTGGACCCATAAAAAACACAGGTCCCCTTATACGTGGATTTTCTTCCACTAAACACGTATTACAAGAAGCCAGAATTGGTTGAATCTGCATATATGGAGATACAGAGGGCAGACCATAAAGTTATATGAAGACTTTCAACTGCATGGAGGCTTGTTACTGCTAACTCCCCACCTTGTTCAAGATCAAGAGTACTGTAAGTACATTACTTTTGAAAAACAAAATAGCATAACATTTACCAGTTGCTTTCTGAATGTTTTTAAACTTTTTACCTGACAGTAACACTGTAAACATTTGTAGTCGTTTCCATTAATTCTCACATTTTTCATAACATATGCTTTGCTTAAAAATAGCTTACTTTACTTTGCCAATGGTTACAAAATGCTTTTATTACTTTTTGCGAACCTACGGACCATAGCCTGCCAGGCTCCTCTGTCCATGAGATTCTCTAGGCAAGAATACTGGACTAGGTTGCCATACCCTCCCCTCCAGGGGATCTTCCCAACCCAGGGATGGAACCCACATCTCTTATGTCTGCCTGCATTGGCAGGCAGGTTCTTTACCACTAGCTCCATCTGCGAAGTCCAAAGATGAGATAGTATGAGCAAATATTAGGTGTCTTCCATGTGCCAAGCACTGTGCTGGATGTTAAGACATATACAGTCTCCACTTAAGTTATATCACTATTATAATTTCTTTTCCCCAAGAGGAAGTATTTCCCCCCGATTACAAAAAAATCACATAGGCTTACTGCTTTTTAAAATAGGCAACAGAAAAACATGAAAATAAGGTTTAATCCCACTATCAAGAGACAATGATTTTTAACATTTCATGCATCTTTCTAAAGTTTCTCACTTAAGATATTATCTTTTAAAAAAAATGGGGATCATATTATATTATTTGGCAATGCATATTTCCACTTGAAGAACACAGATAAACATTCTATGTTATTAAATATTATATTTACGTGTTCCAAATTTTGTTTTAAATCAATGTGTTTATCATTAAACATCTTCCTACTTAAATCTTCTAAGATGTTCAACTTTTTTAGCAGTTTCTTTCATAATTATTCCCAGCTCTGATGTTTCTACCATTATTTCTTTTTTGAAAATTTATTACATTTTAATAAAATAACCTGAATTAGTGAAGTCCAACGAGATCCTTGCATTGTAAGTCTTAACTAACTGTTCTTTAAGGAAGGCTTACATTTCCTTTATCTGCATGCAAAAGCTATGAAATCCAGATTGATATGGGGGTGCTGCATTGAAGGCACAACAAACACCTCAAGATGAAGGGCTGTAAAGCTTCCCAAGTGGCAAACTGCTCCATTCACTATTCCTGACTTAGCCCTTTTAGTCACGGTCTGTGGAGATCAGCTCACTGGGCATCATGTTTATCACTGCCCATATCGAGTCTTCTGTGCTCCCAATATACTTTTTCTTAGTTACACATTCTTTATCGCTACCTTCATAACCTTGGATAGTATAATCATTACCTTCATTTCCTTTCTATCTATTTTAAGACAGTAGCCACTGCCTTACCACTTTTAAGGTAATGATGCTGGCACTCTTTCTATTTAGTTCTCTTCACCTCCCTTCCCCTCTCACCTTGTACCTTTCTAAGTCTATTCTTTTGTACAATCAAGCAACCACTATTAAGTCTAATGGTTGTACTACTTTCCATTGTAGGAACACACCATAATTCACATGATGAAACCTCTACTGAATAACACGTTCCACATTTTTCACTCTTAAAAACAATGCTGCAACAAACATCTTATATGCACCTTATACACTCGTTCAGTTTTTTCTTTAAGGTAAATCCTTATAAGTGGAGCTTTCTGAGTGAAAAGAACCTTGTTAAAGCCAAACTACCTTCCAAAAAGATTTACAGGCTTTGAAATTGATTAGAAAAATGATCATCTCTGAATGTTCATACTTTCATTCATTCTTTTTCCCAAAACTGAATTTTATTGGAAGGTCTGGTTCTCATTAAGTGTCATACAACAAATTATTCATTTACATAAGCATGCATTTGCATATTTCTATAATATTCTGAAAAAATGGTTGGGTATATTTACATATTCATAAGCTGATGTTTTTGACAGTTTATTTGGCAACTTTTTTTTTTTGACTGCACTGTGTAGCATGAGGTAGCTTAGTTCCCCATCCACTGCAACGGAAGCATGGAGTCTTATCCACGGCATCTTGAGGGAAGTCCCCAAACTGTCTTTTAAACATAAATCATAATTTCTTATTAAAGGTATGATTATTATATAAGCAAATTTCATACTTCTCTAAATTTAAAAATTGATCAACTAGTTTGAAGACACATTTTATACACACACCTACCCCTAATGAGGCCATGCACCTTTTTTGAGGCTAACAATAGACTTTCCTCAAGCATATTTTTCCTTTAAATTTTGTCTCCAAAATCTAATACTGAACAACACTTTCCTGATTCAATTGGTTTTTTAAAAGTCTATGAAAATGTCATAAATCAACAGAATTTCTCTTATTTTTATAAACTGATCATATTTTTAAGAACACACAAAATGTATAATTGAGTGTATCAGGTTGTTTAAGCTGACAGGCATTTAGCTAATCTTATAAAATTTTATAATTACAGTGGAAATTTGAAAAATCTGATTTTTCAAATGCTTAGGAATATGCATTTCAGAGTTCAAATTTATGAAAATACAGCATGAACATCTGAAAACTTTTAAGAAAATTTCTTATTTCTGTTTTAATACAACTATTTGAAACCGGTCTATAGACAATGGTGACAGCAGAGCCGGCCATGAGCACGTGAGCAATGGTCAGGAGGCCCCACACTTGGCATATTGTTCTGCCACTGCTGTCTTGAAATTCTTAATTTCTGAGCAAGATACCTCATATTTTCACTCATCCTGCACCTCACAATTTATACAGCAGATCGTGAGTAACAATGAGGCAACCACCCAATAATTTGAAGCCAAGATGAATAAGGTTTCTCTCTAGAATTAAACACAAAAACTGGTTAAAATAACAAAAATACACTAGCAGTTCTCTAACACAAGAAAGTGCAAACGTATCTGGAAAAGATCTGTAACACAAAACTCCACTTGGCAGGGTTTAGGAACAATCTTAGAAAAAGAGAAATAAGCACATATTATTTTAGTGAAAATAAATTTAAGTATATTATATCCAGCTTCATGAACATAGCTGGAAAGGCAACCTGTTAAAGATGAGAGAAAAAAACAAAGAGGTTAAGTTATACTATCTAGCCATGAATAGTTCCTGAGCAAAAATATCCACACCTCATATATCCCTATCACTGATGAGTCACTGGGCTATAAGAATTTAAGGCCTTGAGAATTAAAATCATAGAAATACCTAATTAATTAAAAAACAAGATATGCCATAGGTTTCAATAAATTTCAAAAGATTAAAACTTAATTTTTTCTGATCACAATAGCGTGAACCTACAAACTAATAACAAAAAGGTAACTAGAAAGATAGTTCTGAATTAACTATAGGAAATAAGGAAATTAGAAAATGTTTTCAGCTAATATTAAAAATAAGGCATAAAATGTTGCAGAATGCAGCTAAAGCTGTGCTTTAAAGGGATGCTAAAAAAGAAAGCTGAAAAATTCAATAATTCATGCATCTCAATAAATCAGAAAAGTTTAAGCCCAAAGAAATGAGAAGGCAACAATAAAGCAAAAAATGAGACAGGCAACAATGCAATAGAAAGTTTAAAAAAAAAAAGTTGGTTCTTTGAAAAGACAGTGTAATTGATAAGAATTTGGCAAGTCAAGGGGAAAAACAGAAAATGCAAATTATCAATGATAGGAAAGTAAAATGGCCATAATTTAAGGTCCCATAGATCTTAAAAAGATACTTAAGTGCTTGTTTTGAACAATTCAAGTACATATATCAGAATATTTTTAAAAATATATTTGTAAAATTCCTAAAACAGAAAAATTCCTAGTAAAACATCAAAACTAATTAAGAGAGAGTATATAGTTCTAAATCTACAAAACATAATCCAGAACTAAAAACCTCCCCTAGAAAGACAACTCAAGGCCCAGTTGCTTCGCCAGTAAACTCTTCAAAACATTCAGAGAGGAAACAACTATTTCATATGAACTCTTCCAGAGACAGAAAAAGCAGAATACTTCCCAATTCATTTTATGAGGCAAGACAAAATATGACAAACAAGGAAGATTCTATGCTAATCTCCCTCTTTAACACAGATGTAATAATTCTTAACAAAGTATCAGCCAATCCAAACATATATAAAAAAGGAGCAATACATTTCAAACTCTAAAAGGTTGACATTGAAAAAACTCAGTGTAATTCATCACATTATCAGAGGAGAAAAGTCACATATAATCACCTCAATAAAAGAAGAAATAGCATATGACCAAATTCAGTATCGAACATGACTTCAAAAACAAACAAAAAAACCCCCAAAAACTCTTGGCAAAGTTAGGATTATATAGAACCTTTTTTGATCTGATGAAGGGTATCTACACAAAATCTAAACCAAACATCATCCTTAATAGTGAAATACTGAAAGCTTTCCCCTTGAAATGGGGATTACAAGAATACCCACTACTTCTTTTAGTATTCAACACTAAATTGGAGATACGAAGCAGAACATTTAGGTGAAAAAACCAATGGTATACAGTTTGAAAAGGAAAGAAATATCACTTGTTATTTGCATGACATGATTGAGTTTACACAAAAAAAACCCAAAAGAATCTATATATAAACACTTAAAATTAAGAGAATTTACCAATATACTTGTTTAAAAGTAACAAATGAGAGTCAATTGTTCTGTGTATCAGCCTTGACAATTATGAAATAATTTAAGAACTATTTACAAGAGCATTAACAAATGAAATACTTAAGAATAAACTAACAAAATGAAACCTGAACACAGAAAGCGGTCAGTGTTGCTGAAACAAATGAAAGGCTACATCAATAATGGAGGATGATATACCATATTCAGAGATCTGAATGTTGGAAAGACATCAATTCTTTCTCAAATTGATCTCTAGATTCAATACAATCCCAATCAAAATTCCAGCAGGTTATGCACATGGAAACTGATCCTAATCAAAAAATGTAGATTAAAATGTAAAGGTCCAAGAAAAGCTGAAATAACCTTGAAGAAATGCAGAGTTCAAGGACAGGACTTATATTAGCAAATATCAAGTTTCACATAAAACTGAAGTAATCAGGAGTGTAGCACTGGCATAAACAGAAAAACCAATTAATGCAACAGAACAAATAAATGTAAATAAAGGAATCTTATAAAATGCCGATAATGTAAACTGACTCAACTACTCTGAAACAGACTTGGTGTATTTACTAAAACTGGATATATCAGTTATGAATAGATATGTAAGTATCATAGGATACTAAAACCTCGCTAACTCAAAGTGTAGTCCAGAACCAGTGCATCTGGAATTCCCTTAAGCTTGTTAGGAACACAGACTCTCAGGCTCTATCCCAGATCTGCTGAAGTAGACTGTGCATTTTAATAAGACCCCCAGGTGACTGACATGCACAAGCTAGTTTGAGCAGCAATGTCCTAGGATCCAGCAATTTCACTCCCTGGTATACATATNGTATCATAGGATACTAAAACCTCGCTAACTCAAAGTGTAGTCCAGAACCAGTGCATCTGGAATTCCCTTAAGCTTGTTAGGAACACAGACTCTCAGGCTCTATCCCAGATCTGCTGAAGTAGACTGTGCATTTTAATAAGACCCCCAGGTGACTGACATGCACAAGCTAGTTTGAGCAGCAATGTCCTAGGATCCAGCAATTTCACTCCCTGGTATACATATGCCCATCAGAAGTGCGGTCTCTTGGCAAAACCCTTGTTAGCCTTTGCCCTGCTTCATTTTGTACTCCAAGGCCAAATCTGCCTGTTACTTAACGTATATCTTGACTTCCTACTTTTACATTCCAGTCCCCTATAATGAAAAGGACATCTTTGTTGGGTGTTAGTTCTAGAAGGTCTTCTACAGGTCTTCATAGAACCATTCAACTTCAGCTTCTTCAGCATTCCTGGTTGGGGCACAGACTTGGATTACTGTGACACTGAATGGTTTGCCTTGGAAACCAAAAGAGATGATTCTGTCGTTCTTCAGAATGCACCCTAGAACTGCATTTAGGACTCTTTGTTGACTATGAGGGCTACTCCATTTCTTCTAAGCGATTCTTGCCCACAGTAGCACATATAATGGTATTCTGACTTAAATTCGCCGACTCCAGTCCATTTTAATTCACTGATTCCTAAAATGTCGATGTTCACCCTTGTCATCTCCTGTTTAACCACTTTCAATTTACCTTGATTCATGGACCTAACATTCCAGGTTCCCATGCAACATTGTTCTTTACATAATCGGACTTTACTTCCATTACCAGTCACATCCACAACTGGGCGCTGTTTTTGCTTTGGCTGTTTCCTCATTCGTTCTGGAGTTATTTCTTCACTCTTCTCCAGTAAGTAGCATTATTGAGCACCTACTGACCTGGGGAGTTCATCTTTCAGTGTCCTATCTTTTTGTCTTTTCATACTGTTCATGGGGTTCTCAAGGCAAGAATACTGAAGTAGTTTGCAATTCCCTTCTTCAGTGGACCACATTTTGTCCCAACTCTCCACGAACAATTCAAGAGAAGACTCTACACATGGACATCACCAGATGGTTGACACCAAAATCAGACAGATCATATTCTCTGCAGCCAAAGATGGAGACGCTCTATACAGTCAGCAAAAACAAGACTGGGAGCTGGCTGTGGCTCAGACCATGAACTCCTTATTCCCAAATTCAGACTGAAATTGAAGAAAGTAGGGAAAACCACTAGACCATTCAGGTATGACCTAAATCAAATCCATTACGATTATACAGTGGAAGTGAGAAATGGATTCAAGGAATTAGATCTGAGAGAGTGCTTAAAGAACAGGAGGCAGTGATTAAGACCATTCCCAAGAAAAAGAAATGCAAAAAGGCAAAATGGTTGTCTGAGGAGGCCTTGCAAATAGCGGTGAGAAGAAGAGAAGCGAAAGGCAAAAGAAAAAAGGAAAGATATATCCATTTGAATGCAGAGTTCCAAAGAACAGCAAGGAGAGATAACAAAGCATTCCTCAGCGATCAATGCAAAGAAATAGAGGAAAACAATAGAATGGGAAAGGCTAGAGATCTCTTCAAGAAAATCAGAGATACCAAGGGAACATTTCATGCAAAGATGGGATCAATAAAGGACAGAAATGGTATGGACCTAACAGAAGCAGAAGATATTAAGAAGAGATGGCAAGAATACATGGAAGAACTGTACAAAAAAGATCTTCACGACCCAGATAATCACGATGGTGTGATAACTCAGCTAGGGCCAGACATCCTGGACTGCAAAGTCAAGTGGGCCTTAGGAAGCATCACTATGAACAAACCTAGTGGAAGTGATGTAATTCCAGCTGAGCTATTTCAAATCCTAAAAGATGATGCTGTTAAAGTTATGCACTCAGTATGCCAGCAAATTTGGAAAACTCAGCAGTGGCCACAGGACTGGAAAAGGTCAGTTTTCATTCCAATCCCAAAGAAAGGCAATCTCAAAGAATAATCAAACTACCACACAATTGCTCTCATCTCACATGCTAGCAAAATAATTCTCAAACTTCTCCAAGCCAGGCTTCAACAGTACATGAACCGTAAACTTTCAAACATTCAAGCTGGATTTAGAAAAGGCAGAGGAACCAGAGCTCTAATTGGCAACATCTGTTGGATCATTTATAAAGCAAGAATTTCAGAAAAACATCTACTTCTGCTTTATTGACTATGCCAAAGCCTTTGACTGTGTGAATCACAATACACTGTGGAAAACTCTTCACAAGATGGGAATACCAGACCACCTGACCTGCCTCTTGAGAAACCGATATGCAAGTCAGGAAGTAACAGTTAGAACTGCACATGGAATAACAGACTTCTCAAATTAAGAAAGGAGTACGTCAAGGCTGTATATTGTCATCCTTCTTTTTTATATGCAGAGTACATCATGAGAAATGCTGGGTTGGATGAAGCACAAGCTAGAATCAAAATTGCTGGGAGAAATATCAATAACCTCAGATATGCAGATGACACCACCTTTATGACAGAAAGCAAAGAAGAATTAAAGAGCCTCTTGACAAAAGTGAAAGAGGAGAGTGAAAAAGTTGGCTTAAAACTAAACATTCAGAAAACTAAGATCATGGCATCCAGTCCCATCACTTCATGGCAAATAAATGGGGAAACAGTGGAAACAGTGTCAGACTTTATTTTTGGGGGCTCCAGAATCACTGCAGATGGTGATTGCAGCCATGAAATTAAAAGACGCTTGCTCCTTGGAAGAAAAGCTATGACCAGCCTAGACAGAACATTAAAAAGCAGAGACATTACTTTACCAACAAAGGTCTGACTAGTCAAAGCTATGGTTTTTCCAGTAGTCATGTATGGATGTGAGAGCTGGACCACAAAGAAAGTGAAGTTGCTCAGTCATGTCCGACTCTCAGCAACCCCATGGGCTGAGCACCAAAGAATTGATGCTTTCAAACTGTAGTACTGGAGGAGACTCTTGAGAGTCTCTTGGACTGCAAGATCAAACCAGTCAATCTTAAAGGAAATTAACCCTGAATATTCATTGGAAGGACTGATGCTGAAGCTGAAAACTCCAATACTTTGGCCACCTAGTGAGAAGAGCTGACTCACTGAAAAGAGTCTGATCCTGGGAAAGATTGAAGCCAAGAGGAGAAGGGGACAACAGAGGATGAGATGGTTGAATGGCATCACCCATTCAATGGACATGAGTCTGAGCAAGTGCTGGGGGATGGTGAAGGACAGGGAAGCCTGGTGTGCTGCAGTCCATGAGGTCTCAGAGTTAGACATGACTGAGCGACTGAACTGATGAGAAATGCAGACAGATGTCCAACAGACATTACAAAAGTATTAATAATCTTAATAGCCAAAACCAAAAACTACCCCAATGCCAGACAATGGAAAGAATCAGTTGTGGGATAATCACCAAAAAATGAGAAGAAACACTCTAATTCACAAATATATTTCTGTATAAACAAAGCAGACCAAGAGAATACATCCTGTATGTTTTAATTTACATGATGTACAAAAACAGGAAAAACTATGCATTCTGAAGTTAAGGCAGCAGTTATTACCACTAAGTGACCTGGGAACATTACTCTCTCTTAGTTACTATTTCATGAGCTGCTGTTTTACATGGATGGAAAAATCCATCAAGCTGTATATATACTTGCATTTTGTAATACTTTCTCTCTATATATTGTACTTTTTTTTTAAAGTTCTTTAAAAAGTGCCAGAAGATTAAATGGGTCACCTATATAGTTTGAGCATTCTTTGGCATTGCCTTTCTTTGGGATTGGACTAAAACTGACCTTTTCCAGTCCTGTGGCCACTGCTGAGTTTTCCAAATTTGCTGGCATATTGAGTGCAGCACTTTCACAGCATCTCTTTTAGGATTTGAAATAGCTCAACTGGGATTCCATCACCTCCACTAGCTTTGTTTGTAGTGATGCTTTCTAAGGCCCACTTGACTTCACATTCCAGGATGTCTGGCTCTAGGTGAGTGATCACACCATTGTGATGTCTGGGTCGTGAAGATCTTTTTTGTACAGTTCCTCTTTGTATTCTTGCCACCTCTTCTTAATATCTTCTGCTTCTGTTAGGTCCATACCACTTCTGTCCTTTATTGAGCCCATCTTTGTATGAAATGTTCCCTTGGTATCTCTCATTTTCTTGAAGAGGTCTCTAGTCTTTCCCATTCTGTTGTTTTCCTCTATTTCCTTGCACTGATCGCTGAGGAAGACTTTCTTATCTCTCCTTGCTATTCTTTGGAACTCTGCATTCAGATGCTTATATCTTCCCTTTTTTCCTTTGCTTTTCGCTTCTCTTCTTTTCATAGCTATTTGTAAGGCCTCCTCAGACAGTCATTTTGCTTTTTTGCATTTCTTTTTCTTGGGGATGGTCTTGATCCCTGTCTCCTGTATAATGTTACAAACCTTCATCCATAGTTNCCTTTTTTCCTTTGCTTTTCGCTTCTCTTCTTTTCATAGCTATTTGTAAGGCCTCCTCAGACAGTCATTTTGCTTTTTTGCATTTCTTTTTCTTGGGGATGGTCTTGATCCCTGTCTCTTGTACAATGTTACAAACCTTCATCCATAGTTCTTCATCAGGCACTCTATCAGATCTAGTCCCTTAAATCTATTTCTCACTTCCACTGTTTAATCATAAGGGATTTGATTTAGGTCATATCTGAATGGTCTAGTGGTTTTCCGTACTTTCCTCAATTTAAGTCAGAATTTGGCAATAAGGAGTTCATGACCTGAGCCACAGTCAGCTCCCAGTCTTGTTTTTGCTGACTGTATAGAGCGTCTCCATCTTTGGCTGCAGAGAATATAATCAATCACAGTTTGGTGTTGACCATCTGGTGATGTCCATGTGTAGAGTCTCCTCTTGTGTTGTAGGAAGAGGGTGTTTGCTGTGACCAGTGCTTTCTCTTTGCAAAACTCTATTAGCCTTTGCCCTGCTTCATTCTGTACTCCAAGGACAAATTTGCCTGTTACTCCAGGTGTTTCTTGACTTCGTACTTTTGTATTCCAGTCCCCTATAATGCAAAGGACATCTCTTTGGGTGTTAGTTCTAAAGGTCTTGTAGGTCTTCACAGAACCATTCAACTTCAGCTTCTTCAGCAATACTGGTAGGGGCATAGGCTTGGATTACCATGCTTACATACAAGGCAAACTAAAAATGTATCCTGTGAATTACCATAATGTTTTCCAGTTTTCAAAAAGTTTCTAAAGAAAACAGAAATCCAGCTAGTTTAGGCAGAGAAGATAAATATAGGCAAAATTTCAATGCCTCAAGTTAAGCTCTGTGGTGTTAGAAAAATTTTTTAACTAGGAGTATATGTTACTTTTACATTGTTAAGCTATAGATACCTTTTCATGTCAATATTTTAAAGTTTACTTTATCTCCCTCCCCTTTGTTTAAAAACTTCTGTAAGATATAATTCACAGGCCGTATCTTTCACCCAAAGTATACAATTCAATGGTTTTCAGTATATTCGAGATTTGTATGACCATCACCACTATCTCAGGTGGTGCTAGTGGTAAAGAACCTGCCTGGCAGTGCAGGAGACATAGGAGACACAGGTTCAATCCCTGGCTCGGGAAGATCCCCTGGAAGAGAGTGTGGCAACCCACTCCAGTATTCCTGCCTGGAGAATCCCACAGACAGGAGCCTGGTGAGCTGCATTCCACAGCTTCACAAAGAGTCAGACAACTGAAGAGACAGCATGCATGCACCAATAGCTAAAATGGCAGAACTTTTTCATCACTCCCAAAAGAAACCCATTCCAACCAGCAGTAGCTCGCATGTCCCCCAACCCCTTACCCTCACCATGAGGCAAGCACTAAGTCACTTTCTGTCTCTACAGATTTTCTTATTCTGGACATTCAATAACTTTTTGTAGTTTGCACAGTACAAGTTTTGCAATTGTTTTGTAAATAGATTCCTAATATCCTGACTATAAATAGAAATGTCTTAATCTCATTGTTGAATTGTTTATTGTGAATGCATAAAAATACAAATGACTTTCCCATACTATTGCTCCTATACTATTGCTACCCTGCCTGATATCCAGGTGAACTCACTCACTAATTCTTATAGTTCTATACTGGATACCTTAGGATTTTCTATAAATATATACAAGATCATATCATCTGCAAACATAGTTTTACTTCTTCCTTCCCAACCTGGGCACCTACCTTATCCTTGTACGGGCTGGAGATTATACATCACCTATCACCAACACATTGATATTTTAAAGACCATCCTGCCTAGAGACACCACACTATTTTTCAAGTTCTATGAAGCTGTCCACTCTTAATTAGCATATACACATTAAGGATACATGTTTATTTCTAGAACAAAACAGTAGCCTAGGAATAATACATACGGTTACATTTGATAGCGAAAAGAAAAGAGTGGAAAGTACTTATCTTTAGAGTATTGAGTAACTTGTCAATTATGCATATTGATGTGGTTAGCCAGGCCATTCTAATTTCCTTTGCTATGACACTAAATAGAGTCCTGAGGGACTTCCTTGCTCTAGATGCTCTGCAAATATAAGAAGTATGCATCTCATGAGTCCCCACCCACCTGAAGTCATATTTGCATTGTGAGTAAGAAAGCCAATATAAATAAGGAACTGATCCTGCTTTTACAAAGCAGGAGATAATTACTCATGAAAATGTAGGTACCATTTTATGCGGCATCAAAATAGATTTTACAAACTCTCTAACTTAAAGATATCCAGAAATGGGGAAGAAATAAAACCTGAATGCTGACATAAGGCTATAAACATGGAATATGTCCTGTGTAGTGCAAGTCATGCTAAATATATGACTTTTTATGCTCAAGGAGATATCTGTTCTAAACCTTCATGAAGTCCAGAGGTAACATCAGTTTATCCCTTTATCTTTTCAGCGTTTTCATTCCTTGAGTTGCTATGTATTACTACATACTTGGTCATTTGTTAAGAGGGAGGAAATGAAATCACGTTAGAAATCTAATGAGACTGCCAAGAACATAAAAGTGGACATATCCTGGCTTAATATTGCAGTTTTCTTAATCTCTGAAACATTGATTAGAACCTTCATACTCTATCAGGTAACAGTACTTTTAACCTATACTCTATGGGTCTTTTCCCCGAACTGCTTTTCCATAGAAATTACACTTTACAAATATTTAAACAGACAACTTAAATATAGCTGGTCTACAGCCTGTGGAACTTAACACTTTAGAATGCTGCTGCATACATAAATATTAAAACCAAAACACTAGACTTTATATCTGTGTTTCCAGTATATTTATTCATCAGAATTTGAAACAAACTTTTACATACATGCAATATCTAAATTATAGCAGGTTGTATATGTTTCTAAATCAGAAATAAAATTTCCCATAGAAATAAGGTCATAAGTTGTGATAAAATTTTTTTCATAAAAAGCTGTTTATGAGAGAGGGTTCCCTGGTGGTCCAATGGTTAGAACTGTGCTCCCACTGTAGGGGTCACAGGTTAGATTCCTGTTCAGGGAGCTAAGATCCATATGTCATGTAGCAAAAAAATAAATAAATTGTAAAAAAAAAAAAAAAAAACCTGTTTAAAAATTAAAGAGTTGCTAAAATCTACTACTTAAATACAGTATTGACTCAGCAATAATACAGTCAACAAACTTTTGTGGACTATTCTAGCTACCAAGAATGATGGGCTCAATAAAGGACAGAATTGGTATGGACCTAACAGAAGCAGAAGATATTAAGAAGAGGTGGCAAGAATACACAGAAGAACTATACAAAAAAGATCTTCCTGACCCAGATAACCACGATGGTGTGATCACTCAGCTAGGGCCAGACATCCTGAAATGTGAAGTCAAGTGGGCCTTAGGAAGCATAACTATGAACAAAGCTAGTGGAGGTGATACAATTCCAGTTGAGCTATTTCAAATCCTAAAAGGTGATGCTGTGAAAGTGCTGCACTCAATATGCCAGCAAATTTGGAAAACTCAGCAGTGGCCACAGGACTGGAAAAGGTCAGTTTTCATTCCAATCCCAAAGAAGGGCAATGCCAAAGAATGCTCAAACTACCACACAATTGCACTCATTTCACACACTAGTAAAGTAATGCTCAAAATTCTCCAAGCCAGGCTTCAGCAATATGTGAACCGTGAACTTTCTGATGTTCAAGCTGGTTTTAGAAAAGGCAGACAAACCAGAGATCAAATTGCCAACATCTGCTGGATCATGGAAAAAGCAAGAGAGTTCCAGAAAAACATCTATTTCTGCTTTATTGACTATGCCAAAGCCTTTGACTGAGTGGATCACAATAAACNTGTATCAATTTACATTCCCACCAACAGTGCAAGAGCATTCCCTTTTCTCCATACCCTCTCCAGCATTTACTGTTTGTAGACATTTTGATGATGGCCATTCTGACCAGGGTGAAGTGATATCTCATTGTAGTTTTGATTTGCATTTCTCTAATAATGAGTGATGCTGAGCGTTTTCTCATGTGTTTTTTAGCCTTCTATATGTCTTCTTTGGAGAAATGTTTGTTTAGATCTTTTCTCCACATTTTTATTGGGTTGTTTTTCTGGTATTGAGTTGTGTGAGCTGCTTGTGTATTTTGGAAATTAACCCTTTGCCAGTTATTTCATTTGCTATTATTTTCTCCCATTCTGAGGGTTGTCTTTTCACCTTACCTATAGTTTCCTTTGCTGTGCAAGTTTTTAAGTTTAATCAGGTCCCATCTGTTTACTTTTGTTTTTATTTCCATTACTCTAGGAGGTGGGTCATAGAGGATCTTGCTTTGACTTATGTCATTGAGTGTTCTGCCTTTCTTTTTCTCAAAGAGTTGTATACTTTCTGGTATTACATTTAGGTCTTTAATCCATTTTGAGTTTATCTTTGTGTATGGTGGAAGTGCTCTAATTTCATTCTTATACATGTAGCTGTCCAGTTTTCCCAGCACCATTTATTGAAGAGGTGTCTTTGCCCCAGTGTATATTCTTGCCTCCTTTACCCATAGGCTCATGGGTTTATTTCTGGCTTTTTATCTTGTTCCATTGGTCTATGTTTCTGTTTTTGTGCCAGTACCATACTGTCTTGATGACTGTAGCTTTGTAGTATAATCTGAAGTCAGGAAGGTTGATTCCTCCAGCTCCATTCTTCTTTCTCAAGACTGCTTGGCTATTTCAGGTCTTTTGGGTTTCTATATGAATTGTGAATTTTTTTTGTTCTAGTTCTATGGAAAATGTCATTGGTAATTTGATAGGGATCACAATGAATTTGTAGATTGCATTTAATAGTATAGTCATTTTCACAATATTGATTCTTCCTACCCAGGAACATAAAATATCTCTCCATCTGTTTATATTATCTTTGATTTCTTTCATCAGCATCTGACAATTTTCTGTGTACATTCTTTTGTCTCCTTAGGCAAGTTTATTCCTAGATATTTTACTCTTTTTGTTGCTATGGTAAATGGGATTGATTCCTTAATTTCTCTTTCTGATTTTTCATTGTTAGCACATAGAAATGCAAGTTATTTCTATGTATTGATTTTGTATCCTGCAACAACACTTAATTCACCAATTAGCTCTAGTAATTTCCTGATACAGTATCATGTCATTGGCAAACAGTGAGAGTTTTACTCCTTCTTTTCCAATTTGGATTCCTTTTATTTCTTTTTCTTCTCTGATTGCTGTAGCTAGGATTTCCAGAACTATGTTGAATAATAGTGGGGTAACTGGATACCCTTGTCTTGTTCCTGATCTTAAGGGAATGCGTACAGTTTTTCACCAATGAAAATAATGTTTGCTGTAGGCTTATCATATATGAACTTCCCTGGTGGCTCAGACGGTAAATTGTCTGTCTACAATGCAAGAGACCTGGGTTTGATCCCCGGGTTGGGAAGATTCCCTGGAGAAGGAAATGGCAACCCACTCTAGTACTCTTGCCTTGAAAATCCCATGGACAGAGGAGCCTGGTGCAGGCTACTGTCCATGGGGTTGCAAAGAGTCGGGCACGACTGAGCGACTTCACTTCACTCACTTTCACTTATCATATATGGCCTTCACTATGTTGAGGTGGGTTCCTTCTATGCCCATTTTTTCAAGAGTTTTCATCATAAATGCATGCTGAATTTTTTCAAAGGATTTTTCTGCATCTATTGAGATTATCATATGGTTTTCATCTTTCAGTTTATTAATATGGTGTACCACATTATTGATTTGCATATATTGAAGAATGCTTGCATCCCTGGAATAAACCCAACTTGATCATGGTATATGGGCTTTTTAATGTGCTGTGAATTCTGTTTGCTTGAGATCCAACCAGTCCATTCTGAAGGAGATCAACCCTGGGGTTTCTTTGGAAGGA
Organism: Oreotragus oreotragus; assembly: GCA_006410675.1. Classification (NCBI taxonomy): domain Eukaryota; kingdom Metazoa; phylum Chordata; class Mammalia; order Artiodactyla; family Bovidae; genus Oreotragus; species Oreotragus oreotragus. The sequence goes on from SJYX01024018.1 coordinate 210,802, forward strand.
ATGATGCTAAAGCTGAAACTCCAGTACTTTGGCCACCTCATGCGAAGAGTTGACTCATTGGAAAAGACTTTGATGCTGGGAGGGATTGGGGGCAGGAGGAGAAGGGGACGACCGAGGATGAGATGGCTGGATGGCATCGCGGACTCGATGGACGTGAGTCTGAGTGAACTCCGAGAGATGGTAATGAACAGGGAGGCCTGGCATGCTGCGATTCATGGGGTCACAAAGAGTCGGACACGACTGAGTGACTGAAGTGAGTGAGTATATATTTCTTCAATGGTATTTCAAATTCAAACAGAAAAATCTTTACCTTCTACTTGGGTATATAGAAAATATCAATGGATTAACTGTATATGATCAGATAAACTATTTACTATCATGAATATACTCATTCTCCTTACTTTCAAAAAAGGATTTATTTCATCTACATTTCCCAATGTTCAGTGAGGTTTTTTACGCGGGTGACAAAGACTTCTCTTCTTTAAGCAATATTATGTTAGTCGTTCAGTCATGTCCGACATTTTGCAACACAATGGACTGTAGTCCGCCAGGCTCCTCTGTCCATGGGGTTTTCCAGGCAAGAATACTGGAGTGAGTTACCATGTCTGTCTCCAGGGGATCCTCCCAACCCAGGGATCAAACTCGGGTCTCCCACATTGCAAGCAGAATCTTTACTGTTTGAGCTACTCAAACATTTGGCTTTAAAATGAACAAACATATATCAAAGTAACCTGAGATCTAGTCATTCCTTTCCCCTGGACCTCCACTGGCATGAAGTAACTTGGATTTGCCTTGGTAATAACAAGCTACTGAGAGAATATGGTACAATGTTCCTTAACCGAATCATCAGCTCTCCAGGTTCCTAGCAGGGTTTGTGAGCACAATCTGCTTCCCTTTGATCTGCGCGCCTACTGCTACTGCAGCCCTCCAGATCACTTCCCCTACAGCATTCCTTAGCAGATGCTCAGCCTCACTTTTACTTCTACTTTCTCTTTCTTCCTATTACCTGAAGTGAAAGTGAAAGTCACTCAGTTGGGTCCGACTCTCGGCCACCCCATGGACTCTACAGCCCATGGACTTCTCCAGGCCAGGATACCAGAGTGGGTAACCTTTCCCTTCTCCAGGGGATCTTCCCCACCCAAGGATCAAACCCAGGTCTCCTACCACCTTACTCGGATGCTTAATCTAAATAGATNGAAAGTCACTCAGTTGGGTCCGACTCTCGGCCACCCCATGGACTCTACAGCCCATGGACTTCTCCAGGCCAGGATACCAGAGTGGGTAACCTTTCCCTTCTCCAGGGGATCTTCCCCACCCAAGGATCAAACCCAGGTCTCCTACCACCTTACTCGGATGCTTAATCTAAATAGATCATTTGGTCATTCTGTTTCTTTATACTTAACTATCTGTTGTTTTAAAGAGTGAGCTCTACAACTAGAAAATACTCCTCAGGAACAAGGACTCACCAAGAGGTATTATCGAAATTTAAATGTTTCAATATTCAGACAAAGGTGTTATTTTCCCATATATTTAGACTAGAAATGCAGTATTGCTATTTATTTCTTCTGTAGTGGAGTAATATGGGTCTGGGTTGGCTCTGACTCATCAGAAACCAAAAAACGAGCAGGAGTGATGCATTTCTGGAACCAGGTCAGAAGGAACCCAGTAGTGGCCTCATGTTCTCTTGGAACATTTCCTCTCTGGACAGGTCATCTCCAAAAAGTTCCCTGGGCAAACTCTCCCTCTGAGAACACAGCCATCATGCATACACATTCAAGTCAATAGACAGGCCATGCAGAAATGCTCCGGCCAGCAGTGACAGCTGAGCAGAGCCTTCAAGTGTGAGCACTAGACATGAGACTGAAGTCTCCAGCTGATTCTGCCCGCCAGCTGCTGCTTCTCAGCTGAAACCCTAGATTTCAGAGAACAGAGCAAGCCTCCCTGTTATGCCCCATCTGAAATCCACAGAATCTATCTATGCATGTGATAAAATGACTTTTTAGATGTTAAACCACTAACATTTGGGGTAGTTTGCTACATGGCAATCAATAAGAGTCTCCACAGTTACGAATTTCAGAAAGAAAATAAAGAAAACAGGAAAAACTAGCCAAGTAGTATTTGCAAAGAACATGCATCTTCAAACTAAAATGGCCAACCAATGGCCAATTTAACAAATTTTAAAAGGTTTTTGTCAAGATGTATCATTGCAATCTCTCAAAGATCATGTATAAAATCAGACCTCTACACCAGAACACAAATTGGGATAGGACTGACCTCCTCATCATTGAGACTGGATGCTAACAGATAGTAGAGCAATCCATCAGAATTCTCAGGGAAAATACCCAACCCAACCAGCCATTATATGTACAGAGGGAATAAAAACACTCAAAAAGTGACTTTCCTCACATTTTTCAATAAGGTGGTTCTTAAGGATATGTTCCATCATAATCAGGGAGTATGTCAAGAAAGAATGACATTTTAGAAAACAGATCACATAAGAAAGGAAAGGTAATCAGGATACAGTATTAGGATGAGACATAAACAGTATTTATATAGTCATAATAATGTAAGTGATTTATAGATTCAACCTATATACAAAGCAAAGACATCTTAATTGCAGTTACATTACAGAATGAAATAAAAATCTCAGCTTTGATGAAGTCCTTTACTTTTAAAAACAAAACATAAAAAGATACCACAAGTTGGAATTATAAGAGGGAAGATGAAAAAAAGGTAAAGGTATTACTGTTCTAACCACTTAAACAGGTAAAACCAAACTTCTGTTTTTTGTTTTTTTTAAGTCTACAAAATTGATAAATCTCTAGCAAGAACAACAAAGAAAAAAACAGACAACACAAATTTTTATCAGGAATGAAAGGAGGGAATTTCAATACAGGCATTAAAAGAAAAGAATACTGCAAACAATGCTACAACACAAATTCAACAATTCAGGTAAAATGGGCCAATTCCTTAAAAACTCCAAGCTATCAAGACTTATCCAAGATGAAATAGGTAACCCAAACATTTAACAAAATTTAACTATAGATAAAAAACCTTTTGTCTACATCTCACAGATACAGAGAACAAACCAGTGGGTAACAGTGGGGAGGGGTAGGAGAGAAGGGGCAATAATGGAGGGGGGAATTAAGAGTATGAACTATTAGGTGAGTTACAAGGCTATACTGTACAACACAGGGATTAGAGTCAGTATTTTACAGTAACTACAAATGCAGTATAACCTTTACAGACTGTGAATCACTATATTATACATCTGTAACTCATAAAATATCGTAGAGTTTAAAGTAAAATCTTCTGGGGAAAAAGTCTCCAGGCCCCTGTGATTTCACTGGTAAATTCTCTCTCTCTAGTCGTGAAGTCATGTCTGACTCTTGCGACCCCACAGACGATAGCCTGCCAGGCTCCTCTGTCCATGGGATTCTCTAGGCAAGAATACTGGAGTGGGTTGCCATTTCCTTCTACCAAACATCTAAAAAAGAAGTAATGCTAAATATATATAGTCTCTACAGAAAATAGGCTTCCTTTGTGGCTCAGCTGGTAAAGAACCTGCCTGCAATGTGGGAGACCTGGATTCAATCCCTGGGTTGGGAAGATCCTTTGGAGAAGGGAAAGGCTACCCACTCCAGCATTCTGGCCTGGAGAATTCCTATATAGTCCACGGGGGTCACAAAGAGTTGGACACAACTGAATGACTTTCACTTTTCACTACAGAAAATATAAGAGGAAGGTACCTTTCCCATTCTATGAGACCAGCACTAATGTGATTCCAAAGACAGACACTGAAGGAAAACTACAGACCAATATCCCTTCCTAATAAACCTATATACTCAAAATTCCTCAATATAATACAGCCTGCCCTCTCCACCTGTGGGTTCCACATCTGAATTAAACTAACTGTGGATCAAAGATTTCCGGGGGAAAAAATGGCAAAATAAAATAACAAAACTTCAATTTCCCTCATAGGCAACTATTTACACAGTATTTGCATTATATTTACAACTAATTATATAGCATTGGTGGCTCAGATGGTAAAGAATCTGCCAGCAATACTAGAGACCTGAGTTCAATCCCTGGATTGGGAAGANCAAAGATTTCCGGGGGAAAAAATGGCAAAATAAAATAACAAAACTTCAATTTCCCTCATAGGCAACTATTTACACAGTATTTGCATTATATTTACAACTAATTATATAGCATTGGTGGCTCAGATGGTAAAGAATCTGCCAGCAATACTAGAGACCTGAGTTCAATCCCTGGATTGGGAAGATCCTTCTTGCCTGGAGAATTCCAGGGACAGAGGAGCCTGACAGGGTACAGTCCATGGGGTCGCAAAGAACTGGACACAACTGAGCAACTTTCACACAAACACACAACATGTAAATGCTATGTAAACAGATGTAACTACAATATAAATACTATGTAAATAGTTGCTGGCATAGACAGCAAATTCAAGTTTTGGTTTTCAGAACTTTCCAGAAATTGTTTGAATACTCTGTATCCACCAGTTTGCTGCACACAAGGATGGGGGACATGCAGATTCCTCATCTTCCACTATTGAAAGTCCATCCTTGTGTAAATGTACCTGGTGAGGGTTTAATTATGATCCTCATTTTCTAGATCAGGAAAATGAAGCTTGGAGAGATTAACCAGATCTATTCAAGACAGATCCCTTAGCTGGAAAATGAGAGTGCCAAGGTTCAAATCCACCAAGGCTGACACCAAAGCCTGTGCTCTTAAATACTGAGCTTATGGTGTGGCAGCAAGAGACTCAGGAACAGGCGAGGAGCCACACACCCACTCACAAGAAGGCAGACTGTGCACAGCTCAGCCTCCAAGCCTTCCCCCAACACAGCCTCCGCTCCCATTCATTAGCACCCAGACGGAAAGGCAGACAGGAACGGGAGCTGCTTCTCATAAAGGCTGCCCCCAGCTAAGTCGGGTACCAAGCAAAGTCTTTGGCAGATATGTTTACACAGAAGAAGAATGCCAAGGGCCATGCTTCCTGCCCTCAGAAAGCTTGGTCTAGTTTATACCCAAAGATCATGTCCTCAAATTGCCCACAACACATGGTGTGCTCACGGACTGTAATACATGTGCACGTAGACATCAGTGTGTGTAGTAGATGGAACAGTCATATAAATGCACATGTATGTGGAGAGCACTGTAGATTTTTCTCTAAAAATACCCTAGCAGCTCCATTCTACTTAATAATGTAATATTTCATATAGCTGAGCTAAATGGACTCTCACCCTGGCTATGAGAATTAAAAAAATATGTTTACTAAGAGCACATCCAAGACTTTAAGGGTTACTACTGGTTAAACTACTAAGAACCCTTTCAAAGTAGCCTCAAGCACTTAAACATATCTATATACATGCAAAAATCAAGACTCAGGTAACTACAAATTCCTTAATGATCATGCAAGGTAACATGTGGTTTACATTTTATACATACATATATAAATACATATGAAATTAAAAGATGCTTACTCCTTGGAAGAAAAGCTATGACAAACCTAGACAGAATATTAAGCAGCAGAGACATTCCTTTGCCAACAAAGGTCCATCTAGTCAAAGCTATGGTTTTTCCTATGGTCATGTATGGATTTGAGAGTTGAACTATAAAGAAAGCTGAGTATCAAAGAATTGATTTTTTTGAACTATGGTGTTGGAGAAGACTCTTGAGAGTTCCTTGGACAGCAAGGAGATCCAACCAGTCCATCCTAAAGGAGATCAGTCCTGAATATTCATTGGAAGGACTCATGCTGAAGCTGAAATTCCAATACTTTGGCTACCTGATGCGAAGAGCTGACTCATTTGAAAAAGACTCTGATGCTGGGAAAGATTGAAGGTGGGAGAAGGGGACAACAGAGGATGAGATGGTTGGATGGCATCACCAATGCGATGGACATGAGTTTGAGTGAGCTCCAGGAGTTGGTGATCGACAGGGAAGCCTGGTGTGCTACAGTCCATGGGGTCGCAGAGAGTTGGACACAACTGAGCAACTGAACTGAAATATACATATACACACAAATGATAGTATACATTCCTTGAAAAATACTGTTTAGCAAAGCAACTGCTGCTGCTGCTGCTGCTGCTAAGTCACTTCAGTTGTGTCCGACTCTGTGTGACTCCATAGCCCCCATCCCTGGGATTCTCCAGGCAAGAATACTGGAGTGGGTTGCCATTTCCTTCTCCAGTGCATGAAAGAGAAAAGTGAAAGTGAAGTCGCTCAGTCTGTCCGACTGTTAGCGACCCCATGGACTGCAGCCCACCAGGCTACTCCGTCCATTGGATTTTCCAGACAAGAGTACTGGGGTGGGGTGCCATTGCCTTCCCCGGCAAAGCAACTGACAAAGGATTAATCTCCAAATAAACAAACAGCTCATGTATCTCCGTATCAAAAAAACAGCCTAATCAAAAAATGGGTGAAGACCTGAACAGACATTTCTCCAAAGACGACATGCAGATGGCCAAACGCATGAAAAGACATGCAACATCATTAATTATTAGAGAAATGTCAATCAAAACTGCAATGAAGTATCAGCTCACACTGGCCAGAATGGCCATCATCACCAAGTCCACGCACAGTAAATGATGGAGAGGGTGTGGAGGAAAGGGAATCTTCCTGCACTGCTGGTGGGAATGTAAACTGATAAAGCCACTATGGAGAACACCATGGAGGTTCCTTATAAAACTAAAAATGGAGCTACCATGTGACCCAGCAATCCCGCTACTGGGCATATTCCCTGAGAAAAGCCTAATTCAAAAAGACACATGCACTCCAACATTCACTGCAGCACTCTTTACAGTACCCAGGACACGGAAGCAATCCGAACGTCCATCAACAGAGGAATGGATAAAGATGTGGTACATGTGCACAGTGGACTATTAGTCAGAAAAAGGAACGAAATTGGGTCATTTGTAGAGACACAGTTGAAAATAGAGACTAATGAGTGAAGTCAGAAAGAGAAAAATATCATATATTATCCCACACATATATGTGGAATCTGAAAAAAATAGGTATAGACAATATATAAAGCAGAAATAGAGAGAGACAAAGAACCAATATATGGATACCAAGGGGTAAGGGGAGGGTGGGGCAAGGCAAACTGGGAGACTGAGATTGACATATATACACTATTGACACCATGTATAAAATAGATGACTAATGAGAACCTTAAAACAATAAAATATACTGGGTATGTAAACATTTAAAAAGCAGTTAAAGAAAAATACTGTGTCTATAATTTTAAGCTAGTTAGTTTAGACTGGCCTTCCCTCTGCTCCCTCAAATATTTTTAAAGTTAGTATGGCTTTTTAACATATGATGGAATCTAAGAAACAAAGTAATCAAAATTCTAAGAGCTAAGCAAACCAATGACGAAAAGTGGGAGATCACCGTAATGGGAGAAAATTAGACGTCACAGTTCAAATCCTGAGATCATATACCACAATTTAAAAAGAAGGCAATCCAAAATAATTAATAAAAATATCCATTTTAATGCTTGAAAGAATAGAGAGCACACTCATTGAAAATGACAAATTTTCTAGGACCACAATTTTTGAGGCCCCAGCCCAGCACCTTACCCCATTTCTTAGTTCAGGATGGCATGTGTACTTCATTTTACCTTTCTGTCTCTCAACCGCTCACATATATGGGGGCCCTGACCCTCTCACATATTGCAATTTTCATATGAAACATACTTTTCTTCCAATTTTATTGATATATACTTGACATACATCAGCACTGCCTAAGTTTAAGATGTATAGTATTATGATCTGACATCATGAAATGATTATCACAAGATATCCATGAGATGATGAATGTTACTAATCTTGTGATAATTAGTAAACATCCATCATCTCATATAGATACAAAGTTTTTCCTTGTGATGAAAATTCCTGGTAGTAAATTCTAACAACTTTCACATGTAACACAGTATTAACTGTCACATCCCTAGGACTTCTTTTTTTAATTGAAGGATAATTGCTTTACAGAATTTTGCTGTTTTCTGTCAAACCTCAACATGAATCAGCNTATAGATACAAAGTTTTTCCTTGTGATGAAAATTCCTGGTAGTAAATTCTAACAACTTTCACATGTAACACAGTATTAACTGTCACATCCCTAGGACTTCTTTTTTTAATTGAAGGATAATTGCTTTACAGAATTTTGCTGTTTTCTGTCAAACCTCAACATGAATCAGCCATAGGTATACATATAGCCCCTCCCTTTTGAATCCCCCTACCCATCCCACCCCTCTATGTTGATACAGAGCCCCTGTTTGAGTTTGCTGAGCCATACAGCAAATTCCCATTGGCTATCTATTTTACATACGGTAATGTAAGTTTCCATCTTACTCTTTCCATACATCTCACCCTCTCGTCCCCTCTCCCCTTGTCCATAAGTCTATTCTCTATGTCTGTTTCTCCATTGCTGTCCTGTAAATAAATTCTTCAAAACCATTTTTCTAGATTCCGTATATATGTGTTAGAATATGTATTTATCTTTATTTTTCTGACTTACTTCACTTTGTATAATAGGTTCTAGGTTCATTCACCTCATTAGAACTGACTCAAAGGCATTCCTTTTTTTTTTTTTTTTTTTTTGTATTTATTTTTTTCCACGAACTCCCAAACATGAACCCCCCTCCCACCTCCCACCCCACATCATCCCTCCAGATCATCCCCATACACCAGCCCCAAGCGGTTGGCAGAAACCAACACAATTCTGTAAAACAATTATCTTTCAATTTTTAAAAAAGTTTTAGTTTCTCCTATTGATCTGACTCATGTCAATTTAATTCTTAGGCTAGCCAGAAGAACCTAGAAGGGTAGAAGAGAGTTTTCTTTATTCCTGACTGGTCTCAGTCTTAGAGATCTGGTCTCACTCTCCAACAGTAAGGCAAACTCTCCATTTGGTTGGAGGATGGGGTAAAAGAAACAATATAGTACATTTCTGCAAAGATCTTTAAAAGTCCACCCCCTCAGACAACCAATCAAGGCACTGCACATTAAGGAAGGGATGAAGACTCCGCTCACACCTCACAATTCAAAAAGTAGACAGGTCGGAAAGAGGATCGAAACTACACTAAATCCACCATCCACCAAGAACAGCAGCCAAGATGCAGGTTACTGTGATGACCATCACCCTGGAGGTTGAACCCCCAGATACAACAGAAAATGTAAAGACCAGGATCCAGGATGAGGAATTTCCTTCTGATCAAAGACTTCTATTTGCTGGCAAGCAACTGGAAGACGGACTCTGACTTCAACATTCAAAGGAGGCCACCCTTCATCTTGCGTGGAGACTTCACGGCAGTGCTAACAGAGAATCTTACACCACTCCGAAAAGAACGAGGGAAAGAAGGTGAAGCTGGCTGTCCCAAAACACCGTAAGGTAGATGAGAATGGTAAAATCCGCCACCTTCTGAGGGAGTGCCCTTCAGATGAATGTGGGTGCTGGTTTTTATGGCCAGTCACTTTGACAGATGCTATTGTGGCCTATGTGGTCTGATCTACTGTTTCAAGAAACCAGAAAACAAGTAATTTTACACTGGTTAAAAAAGACATGAACTAACAGGCTAAAAAAAAAAAAAAGATTACACAAAAGAAACCCAGTATGCAGGGTTGGTGAGGAGTGTTCTAGATTAGGAATTGGGTTTGTCCTTTCCTCACTGCTATCACCGGCCTTACGCCCTGTCCACCTCAAAGCCCAAGGGACTAGAAATGTAAGGGACTGCAATGACACGGGGGACTTCCCTGGTGATCCAGTGGTTAAGACTCTGTGCTTTCACTGCAGGGGACAGAGGTTCGATCCTTGGTGTGGGGAACTAGGATCCAGCATGCTATGCAGCATGATCACAAATCAAATTAAAAAAAAAAAAGACACACTTCCTCCCATACTAATTACCTTCAAAGAACCAGGAGCCCGAGAGTTTAACAAATGAGTGAAGAGGACATTTAAAAAAACCCAAAGTACACTTAGGTGTTTCATCTTCTTAGTGCAGTTAGACATCACTCACTTCAACTAGGAACTCACACAAAACAAGTGTTTTTTTCTCCCCTGGCACAACAGGCCAGCCTCAATTTTAAAAAATTATTTGCTGAAGCAGCCTCAGGGCAAAAGGCAAGGAAAAAAGACCACAGCTAAGTTTTTAGATAAGACAGAACTTACTCACTGAAGGAAGAGTACTTTTCTTCAGGAGTTTTTCAGGATGACCAAAAAGATAACGGACAGTTCTGCGGTTCATCCGAACACGCTGCTTGGGCTTCAGCAACGGGGGTTTGCTTGTCTACATGGACGGAAGGGATTCAGGGAGAGGACTTTAAAATACTTGTTTACCTAATGGAGCTCAGTGTTCGGAATGCTCGTCTCTCTTTTTTCCTGGTTCACTCGCCACAAACAGGAGCTGAGATCACTTGCTCAGGAAGAAGGGGAGCAAGACGCTACCACATACCAGGAATCTTTCATTTTTCCTTCTCACCCAGGCACATGTATTTGGCAATGCTCTTTGCAAACATCTGCTGCTGCTGCTGCTAACTCGCTTCAGTCGTGTCCGACTCCGTGCAATCCCATAGACGGCAGCCCAGCATGATAAAACACTACATAAGGTGAATAACCACCATCAATTAATTCACCAATCCTAATAATGAATGGCCTGCCTTCCTTGACAAGAAATTTTTGCACCAAAATTCAGAAACTCAAATCTAGTTTCCATCACATAACACTGATGTTTAAGGACTTAGAGGGGGAGAGTCTTACCATTTATCTGAAAAACACATCTTGTAGGTGACTATTTTCAAGCATCTGGACTTTCTCAGTCACACTCATACCCCATACCCATCATTTTTTAGTGCTGTCTTCAGCTCTGCTTCAGTCACACTTCCATCATGCTCACCTTGTTCAGTCCCATCCAAGCACCCATGCTGAGGCCTCCACCATCAACCCCGGAGGACCCCGCTCTTGTCTATGACTTAGCATATGTCAGGCACTGAGATATTGGGATCCCCTTCCTCGAGGGAAGGGCTCTTCTTTCCCCCTCACATATGACATAGGTGGCCTCAATTCATGTTGTAGAAGAGTGAATAAACGTTGTCTCCCACCTCTGAGACAATGATTCATACCCACTACTCTTTCCCCAGACTCGCTGCAGCTTCTCTATTGGAGTGGCTCCACACCAATCCTTCTGTTACCATCACCACAAAACAGATACTCACTGAGCCTCTATCAAAGCCAGGCACTGCTGTCCAGCTGGAATAAAGCAATGAACCAAACATAAAAAACCCTGCCTACATGGAGCATGCATTCTAATAGGGGAGAAGTGATGCCCCGCACAGCTCATGTTCAATTAGAACTTCAGTATAATTCAGTTGTTTTGATTCAATATTGAGTCAAGTGACTGCCCAGACTCCTATGGTAGATATTCTGCAAAGACAGGTACCACCAACTCCTCCTAAACCTGCAGACACGGGACTACTCCTCCCATCGAGAGGCAGAGTCTGTTTCCTCTCTACCTGAACCTCAGCTGCCCTGTGACTCAGTCAACAGAATTCTCAGAAGTGACCGCTGTGTCAGTTCTGAGCCTAAGAAATCGACAGTTTCCACCATCCAGAAAACCAGGCACCACGTGAAGAAGCTCAGCCTATCCTGCCAGAGAGGAGGCCATGCAGAGAGAAGGGCCCCAAGAAGGAGAACTGTGGCACCCCGGGTGACAACCAGGACAAAGGCCACAGACACGTGAGTGAGGCCACCTCCTACCTTCCAGCCACCAGGTGAATGCAGCCCCTTGAGTGAGTCCAGCAAACTTCACTAGAGCAGAGACCACCACCTATGATGAATTTCTGAACTACAGCATCACAATCAGTAAAGTGGTGGTCGTTTTAAGCCACTAAATTTGGGAGTGGTTGTTAGGCAGCAATCGATAAGGGAGATCCTGCCTTCATGAGACAGAGTTCTTAGCCAGAGTCAGGGTGGTATCTTCTACATGTTTCTAGACCTTTATTATATAAACCACTACAGTTAGGCAAAAAGGAAATACCCAGCCAAGATCTGATGAGTGACTATTTTTTTAATTGTTTTTTAAAACAGCTTTATTGGTTAGAAATTACATATCTTAAAGTTCATCCACATAAGGGTTTCACGTAACCATCACAGAATCTTAACTTTAAAATCTTTTCATCACCCCTCAAAGGAAACCCCATAATCACTAGCAGTCACTCCCTAATCCCCAACCAACCCCCACTCCCTAACTCCACCAACCCCCAGCTCAGTCCTAGGCAACCACTGATCGACATTCTGTCTCCATGGATTTACGTATCTAGACATTCTGTATAAATGGAATCGTACACGATATGCTCTTTTATGACTGCCTTCTTTCACTTAGCATGATTTTTTTTTAAATTGGAGTTCAGTTCAGTTCAGTCGTGTCCAACTCTTTGCGACCCCGTGAATCGCAGCACGCCAGGCCTCCCTGTCCATCACCATCTCCCGGAGTTCACTCAGACTCACATCCATCGAGTCCGTGATGCCATCCAGCCATCTCATCCTCTGTCGTCCCCTTCTCCTCCTGCCCCCAATCCTTCTCAGCATCAGGGTCTTTTCCAATGAGTCAACTCTTCGCATGAGGTGGCCAAAGTACTGGAGTTTCAGCTTTAGCATCATTCCTTCCAAAGAAATCCCAGGGCTGATCTCCTTCAGAATGGATTGGTTGGATCTCCTTAATAGGGGTATAGTTGCTCTAATGATGAGTGAATATTTATAAAACTAAATGGGGGAGAGGATTGTGGAGAAGTTGCCAAAGTATAATGCAGCAGAATCTGTCTTCCCACCTAGCCAACAACTGCACTGGTGGAATCTATTTAACTATTTTAGAACCTTGAATGCTTACACCTTCCAGGGGAAGGCAAGATGATAAATTGTGATGAACTACAGTCAATTTTGGCTCTTAGCACAGTAGGAGCCACCCATTCATCATCCCCAGACCCTTGGCGGACAACTGCACATGTGTTCCTGGAGCCACTGCCCACAGCCTGTGGGAGCCAGGGTGGGCATAAACTGTGCTCCAAACACCGGGGGTCCCTGCTGTGACTGCCAATAACTGCTTCTGATCACAGAGGCGAGCAGCCACTGTGCCTCCCCACCCTGTTGCAGTCCCCTTCCCTTCTAGCTGAGATGATTTCCAGGGGATTTAAAAGGCCAGGTCCCTTCTCCCCCTTCATTTTTCACTTTTTTCCCCCCTTTGGAGCCCAACATTAAAGACTAGGACATTTAAAAACAACTGCATATATGAAAAAAATTTAGAAAGTGACTATGTGTTCCCTGAGAAAAGCTCAGAAAAGACCTGGGAAGACCTTTGGTTTCCATCTCAGGCTGATCCTCAGCAAAGGGACTATATAAAACAATTAAAATAAAAAACAAACAGTAAGAAAAACAAGCAAGCCCTAGGGAAGGGGGAAATCTGATTTCCAGAGTTACCACATTATTATATTCAAGAGTCCACTAAAATAAATCATAAGGCATGCAAAGAAACAGCAAAGTATGGCTCATTCAGAGGAAAAAAAAAAAAAATCAATAGATGCTGTCCCTAAAAAAGACATAATGGCTAATACACTAGACAAAGACTTCAAAGGAAATGTCTTAAAGATGTCCAACAGACTAAAGGAAGATATGGAAAAAGCCAAGAAAACAAAGTGTGAATGAAAGGAAATATCAATAAAATGACAGAACCAAAAGAAAGCTCTGGAGGGAGCTCAAAAGCATATAGCTGAAATGAAAAATTCCTTAGAAGGATTCAAAAGCAGATTTCAGTAGACAGAAGACTCGGTGGACTTGAAGATAAGACAATGGAAATTACTGAGTCTAAAGAAAAGAAACAAGACGGATGGAAAGCCAACAGAGCCTAGGGGAACTGTGGGACACCATTAAGAAGATCAACACAAGCATGGAGGAAGTCACAGGGAAAAGAGAAGAGGGAAGAGAGAACACTTAAGAAATAAGGGCTGAGAACGTCCCAGACTTAATGAAATACAGACCACAAACATCCAAGGAGCTCTGTAAACTCCAAATAAGAACACAAACCCACACCAAGACACATTCTAATCAAACTTTCAAAAGACAAGCGTCTTGAAGGCACAAGACAGAAGTGGCTCATCACACAAAGGGATCCTCAGTAAGATCACCAGACTGGTCAGAAAGTCCAGAAATAGTGGCGCACAATGGGCTGATGCTGCGAAGTGAAGAAAACAAACTATNCAAGCATAGAGGAAGTCACAGGGAAAAGAGAAGAGGGAAGAGAGAACACTTAAGAAATAAGGGCTGAGAACGTCCCAGACTTAATGAAATACAGACCACAAACATCCAAGGAGCTCTGTAAACTCCAAATAAGAACACAAACCCACACCAAGACACATTCTAATCAAACTTTCAAAAGACAAGCGTCTTGAAGGCACAAGACAGAAGTGGCTCATCACACAAAGGGATCCTCAGTAAGATCACCAGACTGGTCAGAAAGTCCAGAAATAGTGGCGCACAATGGGCTGATGCTGCGAAGTGAAGAAAACAAACTATCAAATGAGAACCCTGTTCCTGGCACAACTGTCCTTTAAGAGTGAGGGAGAAGGCAAGACTTCCCCAAACAATAGTTGAGAAAGTATGGGACCACCAGACCTACCCTGCAAGAAATGCTCAAGTAGTCCTACAGGGTGAAATGAAAGGACACTGGACAGTATTTTGAAGCCTATAGAGAAATACAAATCGCAATAAAGCTGAGTGTATCCACAATTGCAGAAACCTATTATTGTATGGAGAAGGAAATGGCAACCCACTCCAGTGTTCTTGCCTGGAGAATCCCAGCCTGGTGGGCTGCCATCTATGGGGTCGCACAGAGTCGGACACGACTGAAGCGACTTAGCAGCAGTAGCAGCAGCAGTATTATTGTAACGGTGGTTTGCAACTACATTTTTCTACATGATTTAAGAGACTAAAACATTAAAAAAAATAGTACAAGAGCTAGTATTACTGTAACTTGGGTTTCTCACTCCAAATCTTATTTTCTATATAACTTTAGATCAGTGCACTTTTAAGGAATTATAAGTTTATTTTAGAATGTATTATGTATAAAGATGTTAGTTTTGTGACATCAACAACCAAAAGGGGTGGGGACAAAGCTGTAAAGATTCACATGATTAAAATCAGAAATGAAAATAGGGACATTAGCACTGGTTCTACAGATATAAAAGGGATAGACGTGAACAACTGGATGCCAACAAATCATATCTAGATGAAATGGACAAATTCCTGGAACCACAAAAGCTACAAAGATTAAATTATGAAGAACGAAAAAATCTGGTTATTCCTATAGCCAATAAGGAGACTGATCAATAATCAAAAATCTCCAAAGAAAGAAAAGTCTTGGACCTGATGGCTTGACTGATGAATTCTACTAAACATTTAAAGAACTAACTCCAAAAGCTCTCAAATGTTTCCAAAAGACTGAAGAGGAGGGGATATTTTCAGACTCACTCTGAGAGGCCAACATTACTTTGATACCAAAGCTGGATAAGGACACGGTAAGAAAACTGCAGACCAATATTTCTTATGAACACTAATGCCAAAACCTTCAACAAAATGCAACAAACAGAAGTCAGCAGCATATTAAAAGGATTATATACCATGAACAAGTAGGATTTATTCCTGACATGTAAGAATAGTTCAATAGACCAAAAAGGTAGTATACCATATCAACAGAATGAAGGAAGAATATTCACATGATCATCTCAATTGGGCTGAAAAAGAATTTGACAGAAATTCAACACCCTTTCATAAGAGCATTCAAACTAGAAACAGAAGGAAACTACTTCAACAGAGTAAAAGCTGTATGTGAAAACCCACAGAGATCATCATCTTCAATGGTTCAAGGCTGAAAGCATTTCCTCTAATATCAGGACCAAGGCAAGGATACCCACTTTGAGCATTTCTGCTCAACACAGTATTTGAAGCTCACTCAGAGCAATTAGGCTAGAAAAAGAAAGGCATCCAAATTGGAAAAAAAGTAAAATTCTCTTTGCAGATGATATGATCTTATGTGTAGAAAATCTTAAAGATTCCACACATACCAAAAAACTATTAAAACTAACAAATTCATTAAAGTGGCAAAATACAAAAGCCAACACAGAAAAAACTCAGTTTCATTTCTCTGTATGTAACAATGAACAATTTAAAAAGGAAATTACAAAAACAATTCTGTTCACAGAAACAATTCTATTCACAATAGTATCAAAAAGAATAAAATACTTAGGAGTCAACCAAGAGAAAGATTTGTACAATGATAATTCCAAATATTGATAAAAAGAAATTAAGGCCATAAATAGAAACATCCCAAGATCATTAACTGGAAATCTTAACACTATTAAGATGTCCATACTACCCAAAGCTACTATAGATTCAATGCAATCCCTACCAAAATCCCAATCATGATTTTTGTAGAAATAGGAAAAAACAAAACAAAAAACCCATCCTAAAATTCATATGGAATCTCAAAATGACCCCAAGTAGCCAA
Organism: Oreotragus oreotragus; assembly: GCA_006410675.1. NCBI lineage: Eukaryota > Metazoa > Chordata > Mammalia > Artiodactyla > Bovidae > Oreotragus > Oreotragus oreotragus. The sequence continues at coordinate 227,381 of SJYX01024018.1, forward strand.
AACAATCTTGAAAAAGAACAGAACTGGAAGACATACTTACTGAATTCAAACAAGTGCGGTTTTAGTAAACAGACAGACATAGACACAATGCAATCTACTAAAGGGCCCAGAAATAAAATCCTTGCATATATGGACAAATAATTTTTGACAAGGGTACCAAACCTTCAGTGGGGAAAGGATATTCTCTTCAACAAATATTTCTGAAAAAAAATGCATATCCACATGCATGAGAATTAAGCTGGATCTTTATCTAACACCATATACAAAAATTAACTCAAAAAATGGATCAAGGACCTAAATGTGAGCCCTAAAAGTATAAAACTCTTAGAAGAAAATATAGGACAAAAGCCTTCCAACAGTGGATTGGCCAATGATTTCTTAGATATGACACCAATGGCATAGTAAACAAAAGGAAAAAAATAGACCAATAGGTTGCTGGGAAATTTTTAAATGTTGTACATCAAAAGATACTATAAGAGTAAAACAGCAACCCACAGTACGGGAGAAAATATTTACAAATTATTTATCTAATAAAGGAATAATATCCAGCATATAGAACTCCTAAAACTAAACAATAAAACAACCCATTTAAAAATGGGCAAAGAACTTGAATAGACATTTCTCTAAAGATCTATGAATGTCCATGAAGTACACAAAAGGATGTTCAACACTATTAGTCATTCAGGAAAAGCAAATCAAAACTACCAGGAGATGCCACTTCACACCCACTGGGATGACTACTGTTGAAAAACCAGAAAATAAATATACACAAGGACGTGGAGAATGTAAAATTGGTGGGAATGTAAAATTGTCCAGGTGCTATAGAAAACCGCCTGGTGGTCCCTCCAAAAATTAACGGAAGAATTGCGATATGATCCAGCAATTCCAATTCCAGGTCTGCAGTAAAAAGAAAAACCAAAAGGAGGGTGTGGGGGAGCTGGCTGCATTCCCATATTCATAGCAGTGTTATTCACAATAACCAAAACATAGAAGCAAGCCAGTGTCCACGGCCTGAAAACTAGATAAAGAAAATGTGGTATAGATACATAATGGAATACCCCAAAAAGGAAGGAAATTTTGCAATGTGCTGCAATAATCTTGAGGACATTCTGCTAATTAAGCCTTTCTGTATTTGCCAAAAATACCAAAAGGCAAATAGTGTCTGATTTCACTTATATGAGGTACTTCAGGTAGTCAAAGAATCATGAGGAAAGAAAGTAGAATGGTGGTTACCAGGGAATATGGGTAGGGGGAAAATGACAGTTACTGTTTAATGGGTATAGAGTTGCAGTTTTACAAGATGAAAAGAATTACAGAGCTAGAAAGAGGTCATGGTTACAACAATGTGAATATATCCACATTATTTACAACAATGTGAATATACTTAATATCACTGAACTGTGTGTTTAAAGATGGCTAAGACAGTAAACTTCATTCTGTTTAAAAACAAAAAAAATTTAACTGAAATTGGATATCTATAAGCATGGAAGAGACCTAGAGCATTTTATTTTTTTTGGACAGAGGGCTCAAATCATTTTTCACTGCATATTCTGTTAAATGTTGACCATGTCTCCTCTATATTTTTATCAATTATACACAAATATTACTAAATTAATGCATTATGTACATTAAGAAATACCTTCAATAATAAGCATAAGTGTTTATATATTTATGTTTGAATAAACATGCGAGTCCTATTGCAATCTGTTGGTTAGCTATGCATGCAACTCAACTTCGGGACAACTGCTTAAGGGTAAACCGGTTTCTATGTTATTCTCGAATTTCTTCTTCCAGCTCTCTCCCTTTGACCTTTGTACTCTATAAACTATTTCAGTTTTCTCCCTCTCAATGTTTTCCTTCAGCAGTTCCAATTCCTGCTTTCACCTTTTAAATATGGGCTTTGGTATCTGGCCTTCTGCTCTTTCAAGTACACCTTCCCTTGGCAAATTCATCTTACTAACAAATCGCCAGTTTTGTCAACTTGTTTACTCTAGCCCACCTCACCCACACTGTCAATGCCCAGCAAAACTCTCCAATTTGCTTATCTATCTTCTGCTGAATCACCCAATGTATCTATAAATCTGGAGCCAACTCAAAACACTTTCTAACAGCTCTACTTATTAGAAATTCTGCTGGAATTAGGCTAAAACTGACTTCCTTGTAACTTTCATATTGGGTCCAGTTTGGGCTTCTGAGGTCTCACAAAATACCATCACTGCATGCATGCATGCTTAGTCACTCAGTTGTGTCTTTGCGACACTATGGGCCAAAGCCCATCAGGCTCCTCTGTCCATGGGATTTTTCAGACAAGAATACTGGAATGGGTGGTCATTTCCTCCTCCAGGGGATCGTCCCGACTCAGGGATAGAATCTGCGTCTTCTGTGTCTCTGGCACTGCAGGAAGATTTTTTTACCCACTGAGCCAGCGGGGACTATCCATACTCAAATCTAAACCAAATGCACCATTTTTGTCATCTTTAGGGTTCCTTGGCAAGACACGAGGACCTTTTCCAAGCAAAACAGGGCAGCTGGAACCTCACAGCTAATCTGTGTCCTATAAACCAAAACAGGCACTGAACACTTCAGGTGAGCGAATCAGGACAAGCGCAGAATAATGTTCAGGACTCAGACCCAGTTCAGCAGGCATAAGAAACTATGGGTCTCCAAGCTGACAGATGATACAAAGCCTGAGGCCTCTCATCAGTCGGTGGGGCATGCTTATTCTCTGCTTAGAGAGCCAGGCAAGTCCTCCATGCTCCCAATTCTGCTTTTACAACTGTCCCTTGATGACATGTTATGAACCGATTACACTGTAGCTTAAGAAGCTTTTTCATCAACCTGATCTAGTAATTTAAAAGCAAAACAGAAACACTCTATTGTGGAATAAGCCATCAAGTGCTTACTTAAACACTAGGCGCTTCTGGGTACTGATGACTTGGTCATGGCATTGGAGGAGGTGATGACTAGAAGGAAGATGACTAAGAGTAGTCAGTGAGAACCCAAGGAAGAATCTGAAGAGGTACAGAGTGGCACATTAGCCAAGAATACACCCAGAGAATACCAAAGAGAACGCACACGAGACTGGTCTTCCGGCCTGTCTTGGGTCATTCACACAGAAGCAAGGGACCAGAGAGACTTCTGATACCTAGCTCTGATGAGGAGGAACTGGGAGGAAAAATAACTTGTGTGTTCTCCACAATGTTTTAAAAAGAATTGACTGTATCAGACTAACTATGTAAATACAGAAGAGGAGTCATGTTTAACTAAGTTAAACATGAGGGTGAGAAGAGGAAAATCATGTAGAAAGAAAAAAACTATTAAAATTCTTCTGAGGGAAAAAAAGACAAAACAATTAGAGCAATTCAGAATTCTCAAGGTCTGCCAAGGGTTCCTACACAAAGCAAGAATTTTGTCCACTTGCTGTAGGAAAGAAAGATCTTTCTCTTTTACATTTCTCTTACACATTAGAAAACGTTAGCAAAATTCAGTCTTTCAGTTCTTAACAATGACTAAAATGTAATCACACAATTACATTTAAGTTATATTGTGGACTTGAACTGTCAAAGAAATAGAGACTATTTCATAAACTTTCTATACATACTTCTTTAAAATCACTAATAACAATTTTTTTTCCCTGCAAAAATTCTGAACACATATTTGAAGCTACTGCTATAGCTTAAAACTGGAATTCCCTTAATGGTTACTGGGAACTGTGATAATAGAAATTATTTTTACTAGTATTTCTCTGAATTCTATTCATTTATAACACTTACTATAGTCATGCTACTCTTCAGCTTTCTTAAATTGGCCTATTTAGCCTTGGCTATCCCACTAATTATATAGGCTTTTTGAATCCTGACTATTTTGGGGGGCTCCAAAATCACTAAATATGGTGACTGCAGCCATGAAATTAAAAGATGCTTACTCCTTGGAAGGAAAGTTATGACCAACCTAGATAGCATAGTAAAAAGCAGAGAGATTACTTTGCCAACACAGGTCCAGCTACTCAAAGCATTTTTCCAGTAGTCACGTATGGATGTGAGAGCTGGACTATAAAGAAAGCTGAGCACCAAAGGATTGATGCTTTTGAACTGTGGTGTTGGAGAAGACTCTTGAGAGTCCTTTGGACAGCAAGGTCAAACCAGTCTGTCTTAAAGGAGATCAGTCCTGAGTGTTCATTGGAAGGACTGATGTTAAAGCTGAAACTCCAATCCTTTGGCCACCTGATGCGAAGAGCTGACTCATTTGAAAAGACCCTGATGCTGGGAAAGATTGAAAACAGGAGGAGAAGGGGATGACAGAGGATGAGATGGTTGGATGGCATCACCGATTCAATGGACACGAGTTTGGGTAAACTCAGGGAATCGGTGATGGACAGGGAGGGCTGGCGTGCTGCAGTCCATGGGGTCACCAAGAGTCGGACACCGCTGAGCAACTGAACCGAATCTCTAAAATCTCTTGTCTTCATTCTTTACTTATAATGTACATTTGTTTATTTACTCATTCAACAAACATTTACTGACCAACTACTGCCAGTCAACAGCATTCTCATAAAACTTACAACCCAAGTGCTATATAAAATGGAAAGGTTAGACTGAGATGTTATTGTCTCTTTAAGATCTAAAATTTCATTATATAAAAGATCATCTACATTTACCATTTTAATTGATCAAAAAAGCAGAAGATAAAAAAAAAAGCAGAAGATAAAAACTTGGCATTAATAAGAAATAATAATATTTAGACCACACCCAAGCAAGGTCTGCTTCAATCCTGGGTACAAATTTCTAGCTCTATCACAAGTTCCTGTCCGAACAAAGTCACTGTCTGTTGATCAAACAATGGGTCACAAATATATGAATCTCTTTGCAAATTATGAAAAAGCTGGGAAATGACTAAATAGTACATTGTAAATTGGATAGTTATTTAAACCTACATAAGCTCATGTTTGAGGAACAGTTTTTTTTTTTTTTACAGTTTCTGAGTTCATTTAGAGAAGATCTTCTATAACTTAGGTTAAAGGTTAATTTTTTATACATCAAAAGTTCACACTACGGTAGAGTTTACAGAATACAATACCAATCACAGAAGTGTATTGCAACTCAGTTGCTGAGTTTAAACACATGTTCTACAAACACTCAGCTGAAATGACAATCAAAGTACGGTCATCTAATTCAGAATACTAAACATTCATATATACCAGTAGAAACACTCTTGTTTCCAGCTGTTTACAAGTCCCAGAGTCATAACTAACACATTGTTGAAAACAATTCCTTGTAATCTAAAGGCCCTAAAGGTACAAACAATACGCTACTAATCAAAGCTTCACAGTCTTGATTACTCAGGGGAGTGCAGCCGCCCACCAAAACGCCTAAAGAGAAGCGAGCTTATCTTTCCCACAAATTAGTAACATTTTTCCTCTCTTTTCTGCCAAATCCTTGAAGAAGGGACACACTGCACATACAAAGATTCAATGAAAAGAATCCTAATATTTCCTGTTCCTGAGATGTGACCAGACTCATTTAGCTGACATGTATTGTATACTTCACTATGGCAGGCTCTAGCTAATCCCTAAGACACGGCCCCTGTCTTCCAGGAAAAGTTAAGTTCTAGAGGGATAGAGCAGTATGAACAAATAACTAGTGTGATAAATACTGTGAAAAAACAGTAACAATGTTAAAAGACTTAGAGGAGAATTTTACCTAACAGAAGAAGGGAAAGAACACCACCCCCTGAGAAAGCAACATTTCATCAGGTATCTGAAAGTTGCTGCTTATCTTAAATTTTTTCTCTGCATATTTGCACAGATATTTGTTTTTGGTCAAATAAGTTACATATTTAAAACCATCCTATTTTGGAACTATAGTCAGCTGGTGTATTTAAAATACAAGAAAGGCACGTAAGCATACCTGGTTGCCTTCTGTCATCACCTGGTAAATATCACACCTTGGCTCGACTGCCTGTCCCCAAGGAGGAAGAGACTCCTGAAGCAGAGCTAGGTCACACCAATTGTTCCAGCCAAAACCAGCAGATAGCCAGACAAACTCCCAAAGTCAGCAGAACCCCCAAACCAACCACCCTAGAAATGTTCTGAACAAATACTTATTGTGAGCAACTGACATTTCTCGGTCATCTGCCATGCAGCATTACTATGGCAAGAGATAACTGATACACAAGATCTTTAAAAATTACTATTCTTGTATCTTTTCTCCGGAAACTACTGAAGAATATGTCCTCCCAAGAGAAACGAGCAAACCAAGAAAGACTCTGATTTGGGATCCAGAAGTGAAGGATTTAAGCATAGGAAAAAAGATAATTTTTAGGTTAATTTGTGAAGGGAAGATTCAGAGCAATAGGCTGCTACAGTTCTATAGTTCCTGTTGGCAATTCTAGGATAAATGCTTCCAAAACAACCTAAAGAACTAATATATAACCCCATGTGTGTTAGAATCCTGGCAAGGAGTATGCAGATAAGTTAGTTATGTGAAGAAGAATAAGCAAACAAAAAAATGAGAATTATGGAAAATAAAACACTAAGATGTGATCATAACATATCACTTGGCTCACATGGAACAACTTTCATGTTTACAATAACGTATACATTAAACATTTGACATGAGAAGCTAGAGAACAATTCCCTGAGAAAGTGACATTGTGAAGACAACTGAAAGCATGTTTTAACAACTTAAAAACATACTTTAAAATTTTGGACAATTATACTGGGAGGATAGGGAGAAAGGGTGTGTGTGCTGGAGGGAGAAAGAAGTTTAAGAAAAGTAGATCTGTATCTTCCAGTGTAGAAAGCCCTCAAATAAGATCTAAAACTGAAATATAAAAGACAGCGATTTAACAATAGGTTTTTAAAATATCAAATTTAATAGCGTAAGAAACAGCTAGAAAGTAGTCAAATCTGAGGAGATGGGAGGAGACAGAAGGCTATTTTTGAATCATAAGCCCAGTGTCTTTTGAAGCTATAATTTTAAAAATTAATAAAAATTAAAATTTTCACCAATTTTTAGCATCATTTGCCTTACTTCCATTCTCCCCAAATTTCTATTTTTAGACACCTTATATCTATTACAACTAGAACTATTTCCTGAATTCATTTATTCATTCAACTATTTACTGGGAAGCTACTAATGTCCACTGTTTTTGATAAGTAATTAACAAAAAACTAAGTCTAGTGGGGACACACAAAATATTTTATATAAAACATACAGATAGGCCAATAAGTAAGTAGTAAGAAAGAAAATAATGCAAAATAAACAGATGAATGTGTGCATGCTCAGTCATGTCCGACTCGTTGCAACCCTATGTACTGTAGCTCCCCAGGCTCCTGTCCATGAAATTTTTCCAGCATTTATATATGTTGGTGGCATTTAAGCAGACATCTGGAGTTAATAAGGGAGCAGTCCATGCAGATATGTGGCAAAAGAACAGAGGAGGTGGGAAAGCAGCTAACGCAAGGGCCCTAAGATGTACACATGCTTAGCATGTTCAAAGTCAAGTTGGAAAACCAGCTATTTAGGGCCTTATGTGCATTGTAAGTACTTTTGCTATTACTCTGCATGAGCAAATGAACTATGGGTCTTCAAATGAGTTGCAGCAATAGGAATTAACTTTTACTCTTTAAAAGATCACTTGCTGGTGTACAATCACCTGCCCCCCCCGCCCAAAAAAAAAAAACTGGCAATATATGCTAAGGCTTATATATACTATATGTAAGGCTGAGACAATATATACTAACACTGGACTTTCCAGGTGGTGTGGTAAAGAATCTGCCTGCAATGCAGGAGTTCAATCCCTGGGTCGGGAAGATCCCCTGGAGAAGGAAATGGCAACCCACTCCAGTCTTCTTGCCTGGGNTGTCCAGGTGCTATAGAAAACCGCCTGGTGGTCCCTCCAAAAATTAACGGAAGAATTGCGATATGATCCAGCAATTCCAATTCCAGGTCTGCAGTAAAAAGAAAAACCAAAAGGAGGGTGTGGGGGAGCTGGCTGCATTCCCATATTCATAGCAGTGTTATTCACAATAACCAAAACATAGAAGCAAGCCAGTGTCCACGGACTGAAAACTAGATAAAGAAAATGTGGTATAGATACATAATGGAATACCCCAAAAAGGAAGGAAATTTTGCAATGTGCTGCAATAATCTTGAGGACATTCTGCTAATTAAGCCTTTCTGTATTTGCCAAAAATACCAAAAGGCAAATAGTGTCTGATTTCACTTATATGAGGTACTTCAGGTAGTCAAAGAATCATGAGGAAAGAAAGTAGAATGGTGGTTACCAGGGAATATGGGTAGGGGGAAAATGACAGTTACTGTTTAATGGGTATAGAGTTGCAGTTTTACAAGATGAAAAGAATTACAGAGCTAGAAAGAGGTCATGGTTACAACAATGTGAATATATCCACATTATTTACAACAATGTGAATATACTTAATATCACTGAACTGTGTGTTTAAAGATGGCTAAGACAGTAAACTTCATTCTGTTTAAAAACAAAAAAAATTTAACTGAAATTGGATATCTATAAGCATGGAAGAGACCTAGAGCATTTTATTTTTTTTGGACAGAGGGCTCAAATCATTTTTCACTGCATATTCTGTTAAATGTTGACCATGTCTCCTCTATATTTTTATCAATTATACACAAATATTACTAAATTAATGCATTATGTACATTAAGAAATACCTTCAATAATAAGCATAAGTGTTTATATATTTATGTTTGAATAAACATGCGAGTCCTATTGCAATCTGTTGGTTAGCTATGCATGCAACTCAACTTCGGGACAACTGCTTAAGGGTAAACCGGTTTCTATGTTATTCTCGAATTTCTTCTTCCAGCTCTCTCCCCTTGGCCTTTGTACTCTATAAACTATTTCAGTTTTCTCCCTCTCAATGTTTTCCTTCAGCAGTTCCAATTCCTGCTTTCACCTTTTAAATATGGGCTTTGGTATCTGGCCTTCTGCTCTTTCAAGTACACCTTCCCTTGGCAAATTCATCTTACTAACAAATCGCCAGTTTTGTCAACTTGTTTACTCTAGCCCACCTCACCCACACTGTCAATGCCCAGCAAAACTCTCCAATTTGCTTATCTATCTTCTGCTGAATCACCCAATGTATCTATAAATCTGGAGCCAACTCAAAACACTTTCTAACAGCTCTACTTATTAGAAATTCTGCTGGAATTAGGCTAAAACTGACTTCCTTGTAACTTTCATATTGGGTCCAGTTTGGGCTTCTGAGGTCTCACAAAATACCATCACTGCATGCATGCATGCTTAGTCACTCAGTTGTGTCTTTGCGACACTATGGGCCAAAGCCCATCAGGCTCCTCTGTCCATGGGATTTTTCAGACAAGAATACTGGAATGGGTGGTCATTTCCTCCTCCAGGGGATCGTCCCGACTCAGGGATAGAATCTGCGTCTTCTGTGTCTCTGGCACTGCAGGAAGATTTTTTTACCCACTGAGCCAGCGGGGACTATCCATACTCAAATCTAAACCAAATGCACCATTTTTGTCATCTTTAGGGTTCCTTGGCAAGACACGAGGACCTTTTCCAAGCAAAACAGGGCAGCTGGAACCTCACAGCTAATCTGTGTCCTATAAACCAAAACAGGCACTGAACACTTCAGGTGAGCGAATCAGGACAAGCGCAGAATAATGTTCAGGACTCAGACCCAGTTCAGCAGGCATAAGAAACTATGGGTCTCCAAGCTGACAGATGATACAAAGCCTGAGGCCTCTCATCAGTCGGTGGGGCATGCTTATTCTCTGCTTAGAGAGCCAGGCAAGTCCTCCATGCTCCCAATTCTGCTTTTACAACTGTCCCTTGATGACATGTTATGAACCGATTACACTGTAGCTTAAGAAGCTTTTTCATCAACCTGATCTAGTAATTTAAAAGCAAAACAGAAACACTCTATTGTGGAATAAGCCATCAAGTGCTTACTTAAACACTAGGCGCTTCTGGGTACTGATGACTTGGTCATGGCATTGGAGGAGGTGATGACTAGAAGGAAGATGACTAAGAGTAGTCAGTGAGAACCCAAGGAAGAATCTGAAGAGGTACAGAGTGGCACATTAGCCAAGAATACACCCAGAGAATACCAAAGAGAACGCACACGAGACTGGTCTTCCGGCCTGTCTTGGGTCATTCACACAGAAGCAAGGGACCAGAAAGACTTCTGATACCTAGCTCTGATGAGGAGGAACTGGGAGGAAAAATAACTTGTGTGTTCTCCACAATGTTTTAAAAAGAATTGACTGTATCAGACTAACTATGTAAATACAGAAGAGGAGTCATGTTTAACTAAGTTAAACATGAGGGTGAGAAGAGGAAAATCATGTAGAAAGAAAAAAACTATTAAAATTCTTCTGAGGGAAAAAAAGACAAAACAATTAGAGCAATTCAGAATTCTCAAGGTCTGCCAAGGGTTCCTACACAAAGCAAGAATTTTGTCCACTTGCTGTAGGAAAGAAAGATCTTTCTCTTTTACATTTCTCTTACACATTAGAAAACGTTAGCAAAATTCAGTCTTTCAGTTCTTAACAATGACTAAAATGTAATCACACAATTACATTTAAGTTATATTGTGGACTTGAACTGTCAAAGAAATAGAGACTATTTCATAAACTTTCTATACATACTTCTTTAAAATCACTAATAACAATTTTTTTTCCCTGCAAAAATTCTGAACACATATTTGAAGCTACTGCTATAGCTTAAAACTGGAATTCCCTTAATGGTTACTGGGAACTGTGATAATAGAAATTATTTTTACTAGTATTTCTCTGAATTCTATTCATTTATAACACTTACTATAGTCATGCTACTCTTCAGCTTTCTTAAATTGGCCTATTTAGCCTTGGCTATCCCACTAATTATATAGGCTTTTTGAATCCTGACTATTTTGGGGGGCTGCAAAATCACTAAATATGGTGACTGCAGCCGTGAAATTAAAAGATGCTTACTCCTTGGAAGGAAAGTTATGACCAACCTAGATAGCATAGTAAAAAGCAGAGAGATTACTTTGCCAACACAGGTCCAGCTACTCAAAGCATTTTTCCAGTAGTCACGTATGGATGTGAGAGTTGGACTATAAAGAAAGCTGAGCACCAAAGGATTGATGCTTTTGAACTGTGGTGTTGGAGAAGACTCTTGAGAGTCCTTTGGACAGCAAGGTCAAACCAGTCTGTCTTAAAGGAGATCAGTCCTGAGTGTTCATTGGAAGGACTGATGTTAAAGCTGAAACTCCAATACTTTTGGTCACCTGATGCGAAGAGCTGACTCATTCGAAAAGACCCTGATGCTGGGAAAGATTGAAAACAGGAGGAGAAGGGGACGACAGAGGATGAGATGGTTGGATGGCATCACCGNTGAAATTAAAAGATGCTTACTCCTTGGAAGGAAAGTTATGACCAACCTAGATAGCATAGTAAAAAGCAGAGAGATTACTTTGCCAACACAGGTCCAGCTACTCAAAGCATTTTTCCAGTAGTCACGTATGGATGTGAGAGTTGGACTATAAAGAAAGCTGAGCACCAAAGGATTGATGCTTTTGAACTGTGGTGTTGGAGAAGACTCTTGAGAGTCCTTTGGACAGCAAGGTCAAACCAGTCTGTCTTAAAGGAGATCAGTCCTGAGTGTTCATTGGAAGGACTGATGTTAAAGCTGAAACTCCAATCCTTTGGCCACCTGATGCGAAGAGCTGACTCATTTGAAAAGACCCTGATGCTGGGAAAGATTGAAAACAGGAGGAGAAGGGGATGACAGAGGATGAGATGGTTGGATGGCATCACCGATTCAATGGACACGAGTTTGGGTAAACTCAGGGAATCGGTGATGGACAGGGAGGGCTGGCGTGCTGCAGTCCATGGGGTCACCAAGAGTCGGACACCGCTGAGCAACTGAACCGAATCTCTAAAATCTCTTGTCTTCATTCTTTACTTATAATGTACATTTGTTTATTTACTCATTCAACAAACATTTACTGACCAACTACTGCCAGTCAACAGCATTCTCATAAAACTTACAACCCAAGTGCTATATAAAATGGAAAGGTTAGACTGAGATGTTATTGTCTCTTTAAGATCTAAAATTNACTGAACCGAATCTCTAAAATCTCTTGTCTTCATTCTTTACTTATAATGTACATTTGTTTATTTACTCATTCAACAAACATTTACTGACCAACTACTGCCAGTCAACAGCATTCTCATAAAACTTACAACCCAAGTGCTATATAAAATGGAAAGGTTAGACTGAGATGTTATTGTCTCTTTAAGATCTAAAATTTCATTATATAAAAGATCATCTACATTTACCATTTTAATTGATCAAAAAAGCAGAAGATAAAAAAAAAAAGCAGAAGATAAAAACTTGGCATTAATAAGAAATAATAATATTTAGACCACACCCAAGCAAGGTCTGCTTCAATCCTGGGTACAAATTTCTAGCTCTATCACAAGTTCCTGTTCGAACAAAGTCACTGTCTGTTGATCAAACAATGGGTCACAAATATATGAATCTCTTTGCAAATTATGAAAAAGCTGGGAAATGACTAAATAGTACATTGTAAATTGGATAGTTATTTAAACCTACATAAGCTCATGTTTGAGGAACAGTTTTTTTTTTTTACAGTTAGTTTCTGAGTTCATTTAGAGAAGATCTTCTATAACTTAGGTTAAAGGTTAACTTTTTATACATCAAAAGTTCACACTACGGTAGAGTTTACAGAATACAATACCAATCACAGAAGTGTATTGCAACTCAGTTGCTGAGTTTAAACACATGTTCTACAAACACTCAGCTGAAATGACAATCAAAGTACGGTCATCTAATTCAGAATACTAAACATTCATATATACCAGTAGAAACACTCTTGTTTCCAGCTGTTTACAAGTCCCAGAGTCATAACTAACACATTGTTGAAAACAATTCCTTGTAATCTAAAGGCCCTAAAGGTACAAACAATACGCTACTAATCAAAGCTTCACAGTCTTGATTACTCAGGGGAGTGCAGCCGCCCACCAAAACGCCTAAAGAGAAGCGAGCTTATCTTTCCCACAAATTAGTAACATTTTTCCTCTCTTTTCTGCCAAATCCTTGAAGAAGGGACACACTGCACATACAAAGATTCAATGAAAAGAATCCTAATATTTCCTGTTCCTGAGATGTGACCAGACTCATTTAGCTGACATGTATTGTATACTTCACTATGGCAGGCTCTAGCTAATCCCTAAGACACGGCCCCTGTCTTCCAGGAAAAGTTAAGTTCTAGAGGGATAGAGCAGTATGAACAAATAACTAGTGTGATAAATACTGTGAAAAAACAGTAACAATGTTAAAAGACTTAGAGGAGAATTTTACCTAACAGAAGAAGGGAAAGAACACCACCCCCTGAGAAAGCAACATTTCATCAGGTATCTGAAAGTTGCTGCTTATCTTAAATTTTTTCTCTGCATATTTGCACAGATATTTGTTTTTGGTCAAATAAGTTACATATTTAAAACCATCCTATTTTGGAACTATAGTCAGCTGGTGTATTTAAAATACAAGAAAGGCACGTAAGCATACCTGGTTGCCTTCTGTCATCACCTGGTAAATATCACACCTTGGCTCGACTGCCTGTCCCCAAGGAGGAAGAGACTCCTGAAGCAGAGCTAGGTCACACCAATTGTTCCAGCCAAAACCAGCAGATAGCCAGACAAACTCCCAAAGTCAGCAGAACCCCCAAACCAACCACCCTAGAAATGTTCTGAACAAATACTTATTGTGAGCAACTGACATTTCTCGGTCATCTGCCATGCAGCATTACTATGGCAAGAGATAACTGATACACAAGATCTTTAAAAATTACTATTCTTGTATCTTTTCTCCGGAAACTACTGAAGAATATGTCCTCCCAAGAGAAACGAGCAAACCAAGAAAGACTCTGATTTGGGATCCAGAAGTGAAGGATTTAAGCATAGGAAAAAAGATAATTTTTAGGTTAATTTGTGAAGGGAAGATTCAGAGCAACAGGCTGCTACAGTTCTATAGTTCCTGTTGGCAATTCTAGGATAAATGCTTCCAAAACAACCTAAAGAACTAATATATAACCCCATGTGTGTTAGAATCCTGGCAAGGAGTATGCAGATAAGTTAGTTATGTGAAGAAGAATAAGCAAACAAAAAAATGAGAGTTATGGAAAATAAAACACTAAGATGTGATCATAACATATCACTTGGCTCACATGGAACAACTTTCATGTTTACAATAATGTATACATTAAACATTTGACATGAGAAGCTAGAGAACAATTCCCTGAGAAAGTGACATTGTGAAGACAACTGAAAGCATGTTTTAACAACTTAAAAACATACTTTAAAATTTTGGACAATTATACTGGGAGGATAGGGAGAAAGGGTGTGTGTGCTGGAGGGAGAAAGAAGTTTAAGAAAAGTAGATCTGTATCTTCCAGTGTAGAAAGCCCTCAAATAAGATCTAAAACTGAAATATAAAAGACAGCGATTTAACAATAGGTTTTTAAAATATCAAATTTAATAGCGTAAGAAACAGCTAGAAAGTAGTCAAATCTGAGGAGATGGGAGGAGACAGAAGGCTATTTTTGAATCATAAGCCCAGTGTCTTTTGAAGCTATAATTTTAAAAATTGTTAATAAAAATTAAAATTTTCACCAATTTTTAGCATCATTTGCCTTACTTCCATTCTCCCCAAATTTCTATTTTTAGACACCTTATATCTATTACAACTAGAACTATTTCCTGAATTCATTTATTCATTCAACTATTTACTGGGAAGCTACTAATGTCCACTGTTTTTGATAAGCAATTAACAAAAAACTAAGTCTAGTGGGGACACACAAAATATTTTATATAAAACATACAGATAGGCCAATAAGTAAGTAGTAAGAAAGAAAATAATGCAAAATAAACAGATGAATGTGTGCATGCTCAGTCATGTCCGACTCGTTGCAACCCTATGTACTGTAGCTCCCCAGGCTCCTGTCCATGAAATTTTTCCAGCATTTATATATGTTGGTGGCATTTAAGCAGACATCTGGAGTTAATAAGGGAGCAGTCCATGCAGATATGTGGCAAAAGAACAGAGGAGGTGGGAAAGCAGCTAACGCAAGGGCCCTAAGATGTACACATGCTTAGCATGTTCAAAGTCAAGTTGGAAAACCAGCTATTTAGGGCCTTATGTGCATTGTAAGTACTTTTGCTATTACTCTGCATGAGCAAATGAACTATGGGTCTTCAAATGAGTTGCAGCAATAGGAATTAACTTTTACTCTTTAAAAGATCACTTGCTGGTGTACAATCACCTGCCCCCCCAGCCCAAAAAAAAAAAACTGGCAATATATGCTAAGGCTTATATATACTATATGTAAGGCTGAGACAATATATACTAACACTGGACTTTCCAGGTGGTGTGGTAAAGAATCTGCCTGCAATGCAGGAGTTCAATCCCTGGGTCGGGAAGATCCCCTGGAGAAGGAAATGGCAACCCACTCCAGTCTTCTTGCCTGGGAAATCCCATGGACAGAGGAGCCTGGTGGGCTACAGTCTGTGGGGTCGTGAAGAGTCAGACACGACTGAGCAGATACACCATGAGGCTAGTACATACTGAATCAAAAATCTCACTCCTAGGTATATGCCCATCATAAATTTATACATAAATGTATACATGTATTTCTCGAAAGCCAGGTACTAGAACACTCACAGCAGCATGATTTATAACAGCCACACACTGGGAACCATCTGAAAGTCCACCAACAGGAGAACAGATCGATAAACTGTGGTGTGTATGTGCTAGTCGCTTAGTTGTGTCTGACTCTTTGCAAGCCCGTGGACTGTAACCCACCAGGCTCCTCTCTGTCCATGGGATTCTCCCAGCAAGAATACGGGAGTGGGTTGCCATTTCCTTCTCCAGGGGATCTTCCTAACTCAGGGATCAAACCTGGGTCTCCCGCACTGCAGGCAGGTTCTTTACTGTCTGCACCACCAAGGAAGCCCTAATAAACTGTGGTATATTAACACAAAGGGGACGACAGAAGATGAGATGGTTGGATGGCATCACCGACTCGATGGACATGCGTTTGAGCAAGCTCCAGGAATTGGTGATGGACAGAGAAGCCTGGCGTGCTACAATCCACGGGGTTGCAAAGAGTCGGACACAACTGAGCAACTGAACACAACTGAATAGTTCCCAGCAACGAGAAGAAACCAAATTTCATGCACCACTGTGGATGGATCTCACACACATAATGTTGCCTAAAAGCAGACAGACTCAACTTACACATTGTATGATTCCATTTACATAAAGTTTAACAATAGACTGGACTAACCTGTGCCCTTAGACAGTGGTCATCCTTGGGGGATCAGTGTCTGCAGGGGAACGCGAGGAGTAGTAGCTAGTCATATGCCGATTTCAGCTCTGGGTGCGGCATGCATAGATGTGATCAACTTGTGAAAATTCACCACAAACCCATAATATGTACAATTTTCTGTATATAAATGTAAGGTTCTTTTTAAAAGATTAATCTGCTGTGTGGAAAATGGATTCTAAGGAGGCAAAACACCATGGGGAGCAGTTAGGAAGCTAGTGTAATTCTTCAAAATAAGATGATGGTGGCTCAAGCAGGAGAGGCAGAGACTGTGCTGAATGGCCACATCCTAGAATATTTTGAAGCTAAAGTCAGGGTGATTTTCTAACAGACTACACCAAATAGTAAAAGCAACAAGCATAACATGAAGTGGTTTTTCTTTCTTTTTTTTGCCTGGACAACTGGAAAACAGAAGTGCCTTAGCTGAAGTGGAAAAGACTATAGAAAATATAGATTTGGAGAGCAAGGGGCAGGGGAAATGTCTAGTTTTGAGAATCTTACGTTTGTGAGGGGTCCAAATAGAGCTGTTAAAACCTGTAGTTGGATGCATAAATCCGGAGTGCAAGAAAATCTGGATTGCAAAATAAATCTGGGAGTTGAGAGCAAAAGCACAGCTTTAAAACCAAGGGACTGCCTACCTCTGCCAAGTGATCAAGGTTAATATCAACACTCATGAAGTCATGTACCCCTGACACGAGACGAAGAGACAGACACTTTGCGGCCCTTTCCTCAAACCCTTAACTCCCGACAAATCCTTCTAAAAAATACCTGACTCAGTGTGTTTAAGTGTAGTCGCTCAGTCGTGTCCGACTCTTTACAACCCGATGGACTCTAGCCCACCAGGCTCCTCTGTCCATGGGACTCTCCAGGCAAGAATACTGGAGTGGGTTGCCATTTCCTTCNCCTGACTCAGTGTGTTTAAGTGTAGTCGCTCAGTCGTGTCCGACTCTTTACAACCCGATGGACTCTAGCCCACCAGGCTCCTCTGTCCATGGGACTCTCCAGGCAAGAATACTGGAGTGGGTTGCCATTTCCTTCTTCAAACCTGACTCCAAATACTTGACTAGTACTCCTTAAAACTGTTAAGATCCTCAGAAACAAGGAGGTGTGAGACAGTGAGAACGGGGGATTCTATTAGCATCGTTCCTCCCGCAACCTGTTTTTTCACTTCTTATCACCTTCACACTGCCCTTGCCTCCACTCTGTTGTGCCCTCTAGGGCAGCACTGTCCAACAGAAGTTTATGTGATGATGTAAAGAAATGTTCTATACCTGGCTGACTAATACAGTAGCCAAGAGGCACATTTAGCTGCTGAGCACTTGCAATGTGTCTATAGTGCCTGAGGCACTGAGTTTTTATTTTATGTAATTTTAATTTTAATTTAAATAGGCACACGTGGCTACCAGTTACTATTTGGACAGCACAGCTTTGAGTTTACGATCTCTTATTTGATCCTTTCTTTGCTTGACCTTTTATAAACCCTGATACTTCTCCATACTTGATTATCCTGGCCATAGTCAATCCTTAAAGAACATCTAAAGTCAGATTTCACTTGGCCTTTGCTCCTATCTTTCTATACCTACACAGTACAACTGGAAAAGGACAGAAGCCTTCTGGGCCAAACAAGCTTCCTCCCTAATCTGCCTGTTAAGTTAGGCCTCAAAGATCACTAAGAGATTGACGCCTGTGAATTCAAGGAAAGATTTCTCAAATGTGAATTAAAAAAAAAAAAGAAAAGAAAAGAAAAAAAGACTCCAAGTGTTAATGATAAAGTAGATATAAGTAAAAAGCTCTTTTAGAGACTCACAGACTTAGAAAACAAACTCATAGTTGTCAGAGGGAAGGGACAGTTGAGGACTTTGGGAAGGTCATGCACACACTGCTATACTTAAAATGTATAACCAACAAAAACCTATTGTACAGCACATGGAACTCTGTTCAGTGTCTCCTGCAAGCCTGGATGGGAGGAGAGTCTGGGAGGGAGAATGGATACACGTGTATCTATGGTTGAGTCCCCTCACTGTTCACTTGAAACTATCACACTGTTAACTGGCTATACCCCAATACAAAACGTTTATGGTGTTAAAAAAAAAACTTTAATGAAATTTTAATAAGTAAAACCAAAAATAAAAAACTCTTTTACAAATATAAAATAAGAATAATACCCAGATTAATGATATCAACTCAGTGGGTTAAGGAATATTCTCCTCCTAAAACTAAACCACTATTCACAATGTATGGTACCAGCTCACACAGCACATAATCTCGCCACTTTCCTCTAGTCAAACAGTTGTAAAACCCTCATTTGTACAGTGTGTCTTTACAGCTATTAGGCAGGAAGACAATTCTATTAAGATCTTTTCTCATGAATATACAATAATTATGGCACCATAATCTGGTATGGGGGCTTCCCTGGTGGCTCAGCAGTAAAGAATATGCCCACCAATGCAGGAAAAGCAAGTTTGATCCCTAGGTCAGGAAGATTCACTGGAGAAGGAAATGGCAATCCACTCCAGTATTCTTGCCTAGGAAATCCCATGGACAGAGGAGACTGGTGGGCTACCGTCCATGGGGTCACAGAGGACACGATTCAGCGACTAAAGAACATAATCTGGTATAGATTCAAAATGAAGTGCCAGAGCTCAGCGATTATCTGATCATCCAGAAGATCCAGACTTTATTTATGCTAGTTTTGAAAGATAATTGAAATAAAGGCAATTTAAAAAAAAAAATTATGGAGAACAAGAATTCAGAGAGTAAATTCTCAAAGAACTGTAGCTTGAGAAACAAACTATCCCCAGTTGAAAATGCGAACGGCCGTGAGAGAGTAACTAATAAGAGCTTGTTATAGTTTAGCTATCAGATGCTTTCCTCTCTGCAGTCAGATGAGAACAGCTCTTCAGAAAATTACTTCCACGAGGTCAAAGTTCTTTTGTTTTTTTAACATTTTCATCTGTTCACTTAGTGAACTAAGTGAGTGGTTCACTTAGTTCAATCACTAAGTCGTGTCCAACTCTGCTGCTGCTGCTAAGTCGCTTCAGTCATGTCCGACTCTGTGAGACCCCAAATGACTGCAGCACACCAGGTCTCCCTGTCCTTTACTATCTCTCAGTTTACTCCAACTCATGTCCATTGAGTCAGTGATGCCTTCCCACCATCTCATCCTCTGTTGTCCTCTTCTCCTGCCTTCCATCTTTCCCAGCATCAGCACCTTTTTCCAATGAGTCAGTTCTTCACATCAGGTGGCCAAATTATTGGAGTTTCAGCATCAGTCCTTCCAATGAATATTCAGGGTGGATTTCCTTTAGGATTTTTATTAGGAAGAGATTGATACAATGAGCCTCCCTGTACCCAATATCCAGCATGACCAATACCCAGCCTGCAAAGGTTGTTTTAATGGCAAGACAAGTGCATGATGAGGACATCAGCAACATCTCAGAGAAATGCCAAGACAAGTAAGTAGTACAATGAAAGAGAAGGAAAGGGAAGTGAAAGTTGCTCGGTCATGTCCAACTTCTGCGACCCCATGGCCTATACAGTCCATGGAATTCTCCAGGCCAGAATACTGGAGTGGGTAGCCTTTCCCTGCAGGGGGTGTGCATTCAGTTTCTGATTGTGGAGCTAGGATCCCACATGCCTCGTGACTGGCAACTCAAAACACACAACAGAAGCAACACTGTAACAAATTCAGTAAAGCCAAAAAAATATTCAACAATAAGAAAAATTCCAGAAAAGTTCCAAAAAACAAGCGTTGAATTTGCGGTACATTATTTACTTGGCATTTATACTCGTGGCTCAAATGGTAAAGAGTCCACCTGCAGTGCAGGAGACCCGGGTTTCATCCCTGGGTCAGGAGAAGGAAACGGCAACCCAATCCAGGATTCTTGCCTGGAGAATTCCTTGGACAGAGGATCCTGATGGGCTACAGTCCATGGGGTCGCAAAGAGTCGGAAACGAGCGACTAACACTTTCACATTATATTGTATGTTCAACTATTTACATAGAATTTACATTGCATTAGGTATTATAAGGAATCTAAAGATGCTGTAGGTATGCAGGACACTGTGCATAGGTTCTGTGTAAATATGCCATTTTGTATAAAGGATTTTGGTATCTTCAAGAGTCCTGGAACGAGTCTCTCCCAAATACTGATTATATCACTTAGTTTCCAAAACATTTGAGGATTTTTCTAGGTATCCTTTCATGACTGATTTCTAGCCTAATTTCACTGTGTTTAGAGGAATACTCTGTATGAATTGAATATTTGGAAAACTGTTGAGGCTTGTTTCAGGTTTCACTGCAATTGTTGGATGCAGTGTTCCATGTATGTCAATTGAGTCAAGTATGGCTCAACAGGTAAAGAATCAGCCTGCCATATGGGAGGTACAGGAGATGCAGGTTTGATCCCCAGGTCAGGAAGATTCCCTGGATGAATACTCTGTATGAATTGAATATTTGGAAAACTGTTGAGGCTTGTTTCAGGTTTCACTGCAATTGTTGGATGCAGTGTTCCATGTATGTCAATTGAGTCAAGTATGGCTCAACAGGTAAAGAATCAGCCTGCCATATGGGAGGTACAGGAGATGCAGGTTTGATCCCCAGGTCAGGAAGATTCCCTGGAGGAGGAAATGGCAACTCACTCCAGTATTCTTGCCTGAAAAATCCCATGGACAGCGAAGCCTGGTGGGCAATAGTCGAAAGAGTCAGAAAGAGCCAGACACGACTGAGTTGATGAAGCACTTACTAATTATTTCCCTCTGCTTCTGCTCTCAGTCACTGAAAGAGATACATCAGAATTACCTAAAACTAGTGTGAACTTGCCTTTCCTTGTTTTGGTTCTGAATTTTTACTTTATAAACTTGGGGGCTTTATTATTATATCCAAGCAGATTTGTCAGTGATGCTTTCTGGTTTCTTTACCATCTGAGCCACCGGGAAAGCCCAAAGAACACTGGAGTGGGTGGCCTATCCCTCCTCCAAAGGATCTTCCTGACCCAGGATGCGGAACCGGGGACTCCTGCATTGCAGGCGGATTACCAGCTGAGCTACCAGGGAAGCCCCACTTCCTGAGAGATGAATCATTTTATCATTGTGGGCTATCCTATGCAGGAGCCCTGGGTTCAATCCCTGGGTTGGGAAGATCCCCTGGAGAAGGGAAAGGCTACCCACTCCATTATTATGGCTTGAAAAATCCCACAAACTGGAATTCCATGGTGTCGCAAAGAGTCAGACACGACTGAGTGACTGAGCAACATTCACTTTAGTCACTTAGAATTAGTTGAAGCTATAGCAACAAAGAGAAATTCTCAAAGAGTCTACTAGGAAAAACAACTTAACTGTGTAAAGTCAGTATAATGGCAATTCTCTACATTGGTAAGACAGAGGCATCTTCACAATACTGTAAAAACTCATGGCAAAAACATTTCAAAACAGATTTTCTAACAGATGATGCTTGATCTGGATCAGAAAGACTGGCTCATTTAGTCAAAGGACCAAAGTAAGCTGAAGCTTAGAGTCAGAGTAAATACTGTGAACAAAGGAACAGGTTTGTGATATGGCGTGAGGAAACTATGCTTACTGTAAAAACTCATGGCAAAAACATTTCAAAACAGATTTTCTAACAGATGATGCTTGATCTGGATCAGAAAGACTGGCTCATTTAGTCAAAGGACCAAAGTAAGCTGAAGCTTAGAGTCAGAGTAAATACTGTGAACAAAGAAACAGGTTTGTGATATGGCGTGAGGAAACTATGCAGATTGGCAAATCACAAAACTAGAAGGTAGGGAAAACTGGGAGACACGTGTAGATGTGTTTTAGGTTGTGCATATAGATTCCCCCCCCCCTTTTGTGTGATTTCCAAATCTATAGCCCTTGCAAAAGGAGCATTTTTAAGGAAACATTTTAAAATTATCAACACTATATGGCTTTCATATCCTGAGAAGTAGCTAGAAAGAGCTGACTAAATCAGGAGACAAATGACGCTAGGAAACCATTTTACTGGATTTTCATTGACCAATAAGATTTTGGAACTCAGTAATTTAAGCTACAAGACCTACAGAGAGGTGAAAAGTCACTTACTACAAGGGTTTGGGGAGAAGGCAATGGCACCCTACTCCAGTACTCTTGCCTGGAAAATCTCATGGGCAGAGGAGCCTGGAAGGCTGCAGTCCATGAGGTTGCTAAGAGTCGGACATGACTGAGTGACTTCACTTTCACTTTTCACTTTCATGCATTGGAGAAGGAAATGGCAACCCACTCCAGTATTCTTGCCTGGAGAATCCCAGGGATGGGGGAGCCTGGTGGGCTGCCGTCTATGGGGTCACACAGAGTCGGACACGACTGAAGTGACTTAGCAGCAGCAGCAGCGAAGTCAGCATCACTCTTGACTACATTCTTCTTTAGTCACAAGATTCCATGCGCTGTGTCTTTTCTTCTCTTTTTAAATCCACCACCCTTCCAAAAAGTTTGTGAACTTGAAAGAAAATTAGCATAAGGAGATATGTTTTAGACTATTTGAGGCTCAGACTGCTATAAGATCTCTTTCTCAGCTTCTAAACCCTTCAGTCAGCTCAGTGAGCTCAGACTCACCAAATGTTATTTTCATTAACCATCCCAGTCTCTCTCTCCTTAAGCATGCTGAGGTTTCCTCAACAGAAAGGACCCAGTAAGGTTCTTTCACGAGAAGGGAGCACAATTTCACTTCAGACTAGAAGTGGCTCTTTACCGTGAGGACACCTCCTTCTCCCTCTATGTTAAGAACATATTTTAAACTGCTGACTTCATTGTAACATTGTAACTGTGATTCCCAAAGCTGTGGTCAATTTCAGAGGGACCAATTATAGTCCATTGAAATTTTCAATTTTAACTGGCTATGGTTCTATTACTCTGTAACCCTAAGCTGCTGCTTAACATTTATTACAAGATCACATACCCAAGAATCTTACAACTGGAAGGAGTCCTTAGAGATCAGTTAGTGCCAAGGTTCGCAGACTGTTCCAGAGAACTGCTTCACAGGCCCTGCCAACACAGACACTCAGATTTTAACATGAAGAATTCACTCCTTCAGTCTTACGAAGCCTGGCATACAGCTCCCCACTTGATTCTTCAGTGCAGATATATTTGCAGGTTCTTGTGACTGTGTCAGTGATGTGAAAAGGCTATAACTGTTTTAAAAAGACTCCAGCTCACACAGTTCACCTAGGGAAACCTGCTCAGATAGGTCCACTATCCATTACTGACATTGAACCGAGCAGAGCAGCAAAGAAGGCTGAAGTCCATCTGCTGGTTCATGCTCTCTAGAGGCATTACTATCACTTGCAAAATAATCAAACTTGATAACGTTATATCAAGAAGTCTATTAAAATTTGAGCACGATCAATTTTGGATGTTTATTGCCTTTTCAATTTACAATAAGGAAATGGGAGCAGCTGCCAACAATTCAACTTAAAATTCCCCTAAAACAAAAACACGGCTGCCAAATGTCTGGTCAACCAATGCCCTCACACCTCTAGCAACATCACATTTATCTTTGACTCAATCATTAGACAGCTTTCACTGCAAATTATTCCTTAAATTGAACTATGTCTTTCTTCCCGTAGCTTCCATCCATGGGCCCTGGAAACACAAGGTGCAAACCCTCTTCCTTTACAATATTTGAATGTGGCCTCCTTCCCCAGGCCCCAAGTTCTCTCACCTCCAAACCAAACATTCTTTCAGTCATTCTTCCGTATGTGCCTTTCCAGTCCCTTCATCACCTTGTCTACCACTTCTTAACACGTTCAAGAATAGACCTAGATTCAACGGTTGTATTTTATTCTGTTCTAGAGTGGATACAACCATCATCTCCCCCAAATCTAGATTTCTAGATTTTTAATTCCTTTTTTTTTTTTTGTATTTATTTATTTTTTTACACGAACTCCCAAACATGAACCCCCCTCCCACCTTAATTCCTTTTTAAATAAAGCATCTGAGACTGGCTTTTTTGTTACCACATCTCCCGGACTCACCCTCAACCACTGACCATTGCCCCAAAGTGCCTCTATCATCCACATATTCCTCTACATCCCCCAGTGCTTACTTATGCAGTTGGTTTCATGGACCAAAAATAGCTAAACTCCATCTGTATTCAACCCTCCATCATCTTAGTTTGACAAAAATACGACAATTCCAGTTTGGACATGTACACATCCTCAGATCTTAGATCTGTTTGTGTTTTCTCTCCCTCTCCATTCAAAGTAAAGGCCTGACTGGATGACCTAGCTTCAGGCTTACACATACTGACCTAAACATCCCCTCCACTCCCTCCATTTCAAGCCAAAAAATCATTTCAAACACAGTTTCACCAGGAATTCAGAGAAACCTGGCAGGCTACAGTCCATGGGGTCACACAGAGTTGGGCACGACTGAAGCAACCTAGCATGCAAGAAATAAGCTTTGCCAAATAAATAAGCAACCTGCTATCATCCCAATTTCACGGATGTTAAAATGTGAAAAAAAATGTACCTTTACAATCAATGAGATATAGCCTACAGTTTTGAGTTTGTTTTAGCACACAACTGGCTCAAGATCAAGAAGTTTAATTATTTTCAGGATACAGTATACAACAGTTTTTCTTTTTATCAAGTACATGAAGTCTCTCCTTAATAATTCTCCAGACCTGTCACAGGAATTCAGTGGATGGATGCAGGTGAAAATAACCTGCATCAACTTCAACCAGCACCACTCCATTTTAAGAAAAGACATCTACTTTACATATTGGAATTTATAACCAAGGTTTGACATCACAAACCCTGGAAGAAGGAGAGCTTTCTCCCCTCCCTTCGAAATAAAACAAAACACAGAACTGGACCCCAAAGCTGATCTACCAAGAACGAACATCTTAGCAGGAAATCACAGCATATGTACTGGAAAAACTCGCCTAAGTTATTCTGATGCATCTCTAATTAGGAAACATTAAATTAAAAGATAACTACACTTAAAATACTCAAGCACAGAAACTCTTTCTAAGCTTAACTCCAAACTTAAAAGCAATGACTGCTTGGCAAATTTGACACAAAAAATATAAAACTTCTGTAAGGAAAAATTGCACCATAAAGAAAAATTAGTTGTGAGAAAATACTTGCAGATGCCAAAATATATAAAAACTTCTCCCTATTAATTAGAAGATAAACCCAAAAGAAAAATAAGCAAAGCAACCGGCAATTCAAAGTACAAGTGGCTAATAATTACAAGAAAA
The DNA here is from genome assembly GCA_006410675.1 of Oreotragus oreotragus. NCBI lineage: Eukaryota > Metazoa > Chordata > Mammalia > Artiodactyla > Bovidae > Oreotragus > Oreotragus oreotragus. The sequence goes on from SJYX01024018.1 coordinate 253,014, forward strand.
AAATACATTCAGTTTCACTAAAGAAGTGCAAATTATAACAATGAGCTATTATCAAATAGGCAAAAATGTTAAAAGATTAATAACAGGCAGTCTTTGGTAAGGCTACCTGAAACATATGAGCATTATCTATGTAAGAACCAAAAATTCACCAACAGTTCAGTAAATTATAGTAGAATCATACAAATGGTACGCAGCTGCTAAAATCAGGCAACTCTAAATGTATGTATGTGGTGAAAGAAACGGCCATTACAGACTATGCCAAGTTAAAAAAAATTGTGATGTTAAAACAGTATGTATATTATAATTTCATTGTTATAAAAACCACAAAATCCAGAAAGAGGTCTAAAAGAAAACAGACTTAATTTCTAACAGTAATGACCAGTAAGAGTATAGTAAGGGGGTGGATGACGGAGAGACGTAACTCTTACTTTACATATTTCTCTTTTGTCTTGAATTTTTTACAGTAAGCAATTTTTTTGAATTTCCCAATTGATGAAAAAGTTGCACATCATCACTTTCCAAACTTAATACAAACAGTTAACATGATACCTTCCTCTACAAAAGCTCCTGTCCTTTCCCCCTTAGTTTTCTGAGAGCTTTTTCTTTCTTTCTTTAATTTATTTATTTTAATTGGAGGCTAATTACTTTACAATATTGTTAAGAGCTTTTTCTACCTTAACCCTTCTAACTAGAGCCACCGGCCAGAAAAGAGATCATTAGCAAATGAGTCTTTTAACGTTCCAGTCTCTTCTCTTCCAGGGTGCCCAGGATTTAGGTTTTTCAGTAACAAACTGGAGAACCAATGCAAGAACTGAATAAAAAGGCCAGAGCAAAATCTTTTCTGAAACTAGGCAAGAGATGGAACAGGTGAGCGAGAAGTCAGAAAAGTTGGTAAGCATTTTCTGTGAAGGACCAGAGTAAGTATTTTAGGCTTCACACGCCAAAGTTTCTGTCATCACAACTTAACTCTTGCCATCATAGCACCAAAGCAACCTAAGATCACACGTAAGGGTAAGCTTCATTATGTTCCCATCAAAATTTGACGCTGAAATCTTAGCTTCACATAGTTTTCACATGTCATGAAATATTATTCTTTTGATTTTCTATTCTTCTGATTTTCAACCATTTAAAAGTGGGGGAAAAAAAACCATTATTCTGTAGGCATATGAAAGCAGGTGGTAGGCCACATGCAGTAGTTTGCATTAGAAATCTTACAAATCTCAGAGTAAAACAAGTAAATAAACAAGTCTCTAGTAAAACACTGTCCAGATTCTTTACACAGAAAATTTCTTTCAAGAGGTCTATAATTATATAGTGAACCACAGTACCAATTATCACTGTTATAAAGTGAGCTTTCTCTCAAATGACTGGCAGAATATATGGTATTAAAAGGGGTTCCTGGGACTTCCCTCATAGTCCAGTGGCTAAAACACTATGCTCCCAACACTGGGGCCCTGGGTTTGATCCCTGGTCAGGGAACTAGATCCCACACGCAACAACTAAAAATCCTGTATGCCGCAACCGAGACCCGTCGCAGACAAATCAATAAAAATAAATGTGTTTTTTTAAAAAGGGGTTCCTAGTCACTAATGAAAGTTGTCTCCAACTCTGCGACCCCATGGACTGTAGCCTTCCAGCCTCCTCTGTCCATGGGATTTTCCATGCCAGAGTACTGGAGTGGGTTGCCATTTCCTTCTCCAGGGGATCGTGGAACCCATGTCCCCCGCATTGCAGGCAGACGCTTTACTGTCTGAGCCACCAGGGAAGCCCTCTTAATCACTGCTGCTGCCGCTAAGTCGCGTCAGTCGTGTTGACTCTGTGCAACCCCACAGACGGCAGCCCACCAGGCTCCCCCGTCCCTGGGATTCTCCAGGCAAGAACACTGGAGTGGGTTGCCATTTCCTTCTCCAATGCATGAAAGTGAAAAGTGAAAGTGAAGTCACTCAGTCATGTCCGACTCTTCGCGACCCCATGGACTGCAGCCCACCAGGCTCCTCCATCTATGGGATTTTCCAGGCAAGAGTCCTGGAGTTGGGGTGCCATTGCCTTCTCCCTCTTAGTCACTACAAAAATGCAAAATAAAGCCACAATAAGGTATCTCTACATTTCCACTAGAGCAATTTTAATGCAAAAGACTGGCAACAACAAATGCTGAAGATCTGGAAAAACCAGAATCCTCAAACATTGCTGGTTTGTAAAATAGTACAGCCACTTCGGAGAACAGCTTGGTGGTTTCTTATAAAGTTAAATATATACTTACTATATGATCCGGACACGACTGAGTGACTGAACAACAAAATATGATCCAGCTATTTCACTCTTAGGTATCTATCCAAGAGAAATGAAAACATATGTCCACATAGACAATTATGCAAGTGTACACAGGAGTATTATTCATAATAGCCCCAAACTTAGAAGCTATACAACTGCAATCAACTAGCAAATAAATGTAGTTTATCCACACAATAGAATAAAATTTATCTTTAAAAGGAACAAGTTCCTGACACATGAACACGGCTGAACAAAATACTATGCTAAGTGAAAGAAGCCAGACAGACTACATAATATACAGTGTTCAGTACCCAGTTTCAGTGCATGGGTCTCCCCCACGTACACACCAGGCTATTCTTTGACACCAGTTGGGTGCCCTACAATTCATCAGTTCTGACACTATCCAGAGATAGTATCAGATTCCACAGGTTTAAGGCTCAGTCCCACCAGACAGCACCCCACTTCAGATGCCAATCACAAGTCCAGGTCATTACCTGTGTTCCTGACCAACTGACGGGAATCAAAGGTTCCCATCACCCATGGGTTCGATTCAGAGAACTCTGAGAAGCAGCTTACTCACTAGATTTATCAGTTTATCACAAACAACCTTAAAGGCTACAAACGAACAACAGCCCAGATGAAGAGATACATAAGAGATACAAAAAGAGCCTCTGTACCTGTGGGGTTCAAGGCGAAGCACAAGCTTGCCTGAGTTCTCGGGGCTTCATTACATAGGCATGATTGATTAAATCATTGACAGCTGGCGACTGCGTTCACTCTCCAACCAATTCAATCTCCAGATGGAGGTGAGGGAGGGGCTAACTGAAAATTCCAGCCCTCTGATCATATGGTTGGTCTCCCCGGCAACCAGCCCCTATCCTTAAGTGCTTTCCAGAGATCACCTCATTAACAAACTCAGGTGTGTTTGAAAGGGATTTGTTAGGACTATCCAGGCATCTTTAGCACGCTTGTCACTTGGGAAATCCCCAGAGTTTTAGGAGTTCTGAGCCAGAAACAAGGGACAAAGATCATCTATTTATTTCCTATGATACATCACAGTGTTACATTATATGATTCCTATTTATATGCAATTTCTAGAAATGGCAAATCTATCCAGACAGAAAGCAGATCAGTGGTTGCCTCAGAGGTGAAAGCAGAGATCTAGTAAATCAGGAGGGTACTCTGTAGGAGGAAAGCAAGTGGACACAACTAGACTGGGTGATGGCTGCACAACTCTACAAACTTGACTTTACGAATATGACTTTCATACTCACAATGGGTGGATTTTGTGATACGCAAACTATACCTCAAGAGACTGTTTTAAAAGGGGGAGCGAGACCCCAAACAACCCCGTGGACCCATCGGTGGCTCACAGTCAGCATGCCCCAGGCACTCTCCTGATTCTATGCCTTTGCTCTGGATGATCCTGGAAAGCCTCCTTAACCAAGAACCTCCTCTGGAAACTTCACTCCACCCCGACTTCGCTCCCAAGGAGGTGGCTTCTTCTTTGAACCATCCCAGCACTTGTGCTCGAACTTTTTATCATCACCTTTAGTCCTAACCTCTTACCTGTGATAAATTCCTTGAGCAAAGAACTGTGTGTCATTCACCTATCTGTTTTTTATTATCCTCTACACAGAGCAGGCACTCAGTGACTATCTGTAACAGTTAACAAAGTCGACAGGATTAGGTGCTATCTTAAAAACCCTCCTGCAGCATGAAAAGTGGCAAAAATCTAAACCTTGAAGACTCACTCATCCAACCCTACATGCCCCACTCTCCCCCAAACAACCATCATCTAAATGCCTTCCAACTGTTCAACATTTCTAGTATGCTCGTTCCAGACATTTCCATTTTAAAATACAGGAATCACAAATCCTGTTTCAATGCTGATCACAAGCAAACCTGACAGCCAGTTACTAAACCTGCAAGTCAATGGAAACTTAAGAGAGATTAGAAAATATGGCTTCATACACTTCAACCAAAGCCAAATTTCAACCCGTAAGAAATTCCCAAACTAGTAAAAATATCATCTTTAGAAACCTTTCTGGTAAAAGCCTGGTTGAAATGAAGCTCCTCTGCTATGATAGAGGCTATCTTTTATTGTAAGAAGTGTTAGCACTGGTGGTCCCAACTGAACGTGGGTACACTTGCCAGCCTCCCAGCAAAGCCAACTTACTGACAATGGGTTGTGGTGAAGGAAGGAACGTCTGCACCCAGCAAGGAGATCTGGCAGCTCACTGCTCAAAAGACCCAATGGGCTTCAGCGAATGGTTTTTAAAGGCAATGATAGGGGTGAGAGTGGCAGGATGCATGACTTTCTTCTGATTGGTTGCAGGTAAGGTAGCAAGTGGCGTTCTTAGAAATCAGCCTAAACTGGTATCAGTCAGTCTGGGGTCTAAGTGCTCTTGCCCATCACACAGCTGCCATCATCACCTGGGTAGGGGTCTTAGTTCCAGCAGAACAATTCAAAGATAAGTGTCAGATTGCTATGCACTTCCCTTGAGGAGGAGCTAGGGCTGGTTTTTAGCAGCACTATTATTTCTTGACTGCTTTCCCTTTGTTTCTGCGACTCCCTTCCCTCATTAGTAACCGCTGGAGTCTGCTCTTTGGAACTTAGGGAAGGCTAAAGAGACTGAAGTCCTCTTCTACAAGAAATGGGTGACACAGAGAGGCTTCTGCACCCAGGAGGGCCCTACTGGGTCCTGCTTGGTTTCAATCTCTCCTTTTCTTTGATACTCTTCAATCCAGAAGGGAAGGGAAAAGAAAGAGAATAAAGTGTTTTTTTAATTAATTTATTTTTTAATAGAAGGATAATTGCTTTACAGAATTTTGCTGTTTTCTGTCAAACCTCAGCATAAATCAACCATAGGTATACAGTTCTGAACACATAAAGTTTTGAACAGAAAGGTAATTAACCATAAACTCGGCAGAGGAATTCAGTTTTAGGGGGACCTGATTTCACGGATCACTCTTGCCTGAAACGGACAATACAGAGGCCCTAAAGCTTAGAAACGCTCTAGCAGCTTTGTGGCTTCTCAAATGTTGGCCGTAGGTTTTCTGAACTTCATATATAAGCGACTTCCGGAAATTATTTGCTCTTACTTTCAAAGAAGGTAAGGTAACGCAAGTTCTTTTTAAAGTCACAATTTGCGTCAGATGGAATTTAACTCTCCCAAAAATGATGCACCGAGATAGAGGACATAAAGGCCAAACACTGATAAAGATAAAACGCTGACTCAACACTTAAGAAAAACAAGCTTTAAAACAGTGAAACTGACACTATGAGGGATTAAAAACCATCTACTGGTCCTCTTCAAGGAAGGAGTCTGAGAGTCTAAGAGCTTCTATCTCCAGTCAAAGAGCAAGAATTAATTATGAAGACGTCTGAAGATACCACTGGAACAGAGGCACACATCTGTAGCTAGTGAAAAAGATTTGCCACGTGTCTTTTCACTCAGACCTGCTAATAATTAGACACCTATTTTAAACATCTATGTCTGTAGTAAGTGTAAACCTTCTACTATTAAATATCTGTGCTTTTATTAAATACACACAGCCATCCCAATATGTGACTAACACGGAGGAGAAACACTGAAAGCATTTTTAACTTTTCCTCTTTTAATGGCTGATGCTTCAAATAAGATCAGGCAGGGTGAGGAAGAACCTCAGTTACTGACAGCCACGTGTCAGCTGCATTGCATATAATATCTCATGTGATCCTCACCAGACTCCTACGAAGAGTTTTAAAGAGAAGACTGAGGAACAGAAAGGCAAAATAAAACTTAACAGCAGAGCTGAAGTTTCTGTCTTAACATCTCACATCACCTCCCTAAGCTGAAGAGTTTGTCTAGTTAACTAGCTCTCACTGTCAGTTAATTAATTCAGGACACCTGACACCAATCCTCCTCTCTCGATTTCTACATTAAGAACATCTAATTAGCCAATTAAGTGAACATTTTTTCTCTTTCTGGAAACACCCTGCAGCATGTGGGATTTTCAGTTCCCCAACCAAGGATCTAACCCATACCCCCTGTATTACAAGGCAGAGTCTTAACCGCTGGACCACCAGGGAAGTCCCAAGTGAACATTTTCTGTAAGTAACTTTCAATATTACTTTATGCATAAAATTACATTTCATTACAGCTGGTAGACTACAAACTCCTGGAGGAGAGGCTCAATAAATATTTGTAGAATATTTTTAAAACTCATTAAGCCACTCTTAGGCTCCTTACCTAAAAGAATAGCATCCAACATTTTCACCTGCACTTCATTTATCCTAAAGTGAAGAAAAGCAATAAACAATGGTCTATTTGCTTAATTTCTAAAAGAAAACTCAAAATATATGATTCCATGACCAGAAATAATTGCCTTATTTGAATTCCCACACACTTTGTGTTTGTCTCTTTGAGCCCTGATCATCTTCTATGTGGATTAAAATTATTTCCATGCATTCTTTACCTTCTCGACCAGACTGTAAACAACTTTAATATACCCCACAGCACCTGGAATAGCAGATGCTGAATAAATGTTTAAACAAAGGAAATTATTTCTCTTTTTTCCCCTACATTTTCTGTCATATAGATGCTCAGGATAAATGTTTTTTATTTTAAAAAAAGATTTATACAATAATAAATGAGATTCTCCTGGAACAATCAGTCTTGAGTCCAAGTTGATTTCTGTCATCAGGTTCTAATTAAGAACGGCAGATAAAGCAGATGGAGAACAGCTTTAATCTTCATGCTAAGTTGATCCTTCTCTGGTGAAAACACAGAAAAATTGTTTGGACAAGCCAACTGAACAAACATGATATTGGATGTCTAGAGGAAAGTCGTTCTTCAAGAGTCTTCTTTCCACTAGATGGCTATCTGAACTTTAACCAAGAGAGCTGGTCCAAGGGAAAAGGATCACTTAATGTTACTATGTACTCCAGCGAGGCCAAAGAAAGGGTGGCGGGGGAGTGGTAATGGGGAAAAAATTAAGGACGGGGGGATTTTTTTCCCCCTATTTTAAAAAGGTTTCTCCTTTTGGAACTACATACTTAGTCCTCTTCCCATTTTACTTGCTCATGTCATTTACTCAGCAATGTAGAAGTATTTTCAGAGAACTGATGAAATTTTGCCAAACTTCTCATCAAAGAAGTTTAGGGTTCCCCAGTGGCTCAGACGGTAAAGCGTCTGTCTACAATGCGAGAGACCCGGGTTCAATCCCTAGGTTGGGAAGATCCCCTGGCGAAAGAAAGGGCAATCACTTCAGTACTATTGCCTGGAAAATCCCATGGACAGAGGAGCCTGGTAGTCCATGGGGTCACAAAGAGTCGGACATGACTGAGACACTTCACTTTCATTTTATACTAAGTTGTCATTTGATTTCTGATTAAAGCTTATCTAAATGTGAAGTCTTCCATTTTTTTTAAAATAAATGGCCCCAAGATAAAAGTAAACATTAATTATTAAATGCTGCTGTTAAGTCACTTCAGTCGTGTCCGACTCTGTGTGACCCCACAGACGGCAGCCCACCAGGCTCCCCCATCCCTGGGATTCTCCAGGCAAGAACACTGGAGTGGGTTGCCATTTCCTTCTCCAATGCATGAAAGAGAAAAGTGAAAGTGAAGTCGCTCAGTCTGTCCGACTGTTAGCGATCCCATGGACTGCAGCCCACCAGGCTACTCCGTCCATTGGATTTTCCAGGCAAGAGCACTGGGGTGGGGTGCCATTGCCTTCCCCGTATTAAATGCTACCAAATAGTTTTTCCATTAAGGATAACATACTGTGACCTATATAGTAACTAAAGTGAATCACATAGGGCCATTTGTCCAAATCATTATTTCATACTAATGTGTATTCACTTCTTTTTGGTTATAGAATAAAAAGCTCATGAAAAAAATTTGGGAAATCTTAAAAATATTTGTTTCTATATAGTCTTAAAAAAATTTATGTGCAAATAAATTGACTCTTACAAAACTGACATAATATTGTAATATGGAAAGTATACCAACCACATTGTGAGAATTTCCTCATGTTATTAATTATGCTTTTTAAGCACATCATTTTAATAGCTATATAATATTTCATCATTTGGATATATCTTGTCAGACATTTGAACTATTTCCAGTATTTTTCTGGTTGAATACTTCTTAGATAAACATCTCTGCACATTTCTATGTCTGAGTTAGACCACGTCCTCAGGAAAAATGACTGAAAGAATAACTACATGAATTCCAAGCAAAAATGTTCACTGGAAAGAGTGTGTCAAATCCCACCAGCAGTGAGGACGCCCATGACCTCATACCCTCATTACCCTGAACGTTTGGGGGTTTTTTTGGCTAATTAGACAAAAACCAGTATCTGGCTGTTTCAATATTCTTTTATCACCAAAATGGAAATTATCTTCACTTTTTAAAATTTAAGTGGCTTATTTCAAGTCAGAAGTCTATTTTTCATTAGCATGATTACACAGTCTTCTTTAAAACTCTATAAAATTGGCTCTAAAAGGCTTTATTCTAAAATAAAATAAAAGGCTTTATTCTATACCACAACAGATTTGGCTATTCTTAAGATAAATTAACTACTGCAAAATTTTAAAAAGGAGTGATATCTTTAAAACAAAATTTCATATCTTTATCTAATTGTAAAATTTTACCATTGAATTTTATAATTAAAATGCTAAGGTAGTTATACTGCATTAAATCCAGGAGTTAAAAACATGTAAAATTCCTCATTTTACAGGAAGAAAAGCATTTCATGAATGTTTCCTTTGCTAAAAATGTAAATATTTCTTTTTATAAGACATGCTCAAAATGAGTTACTAGAGAAATAGCCTCAGCATTGCAAAAAAATACCATTAACTCTTCAGTTTAAGTAAATGTTCTTTCCTTTTATAATTTCAGCTTCTTATAAATGAGAGAGATTTCTTGACTTATCAAGAACATTTAAATATCAGTTAAAACTGCAGAATAAAATTACTCAGTGATCTATTTCGATAGCCTGGTGCTGCCTGCTACAGTATTTGATGGAGAAAGAACAACATGAAGGTTAAGAATGGCCTGCTCCATCTGGTGGGATGTTTCTGTGTAGCCATTTAAAATGGTGTTGAGTTTAAAACATAACATCAACTGAGGGGAACAGAGACAACACTATAATCCCCATAAATATGTTAAAATCATAGCACACAATCCCACTATAACTATGTTAAAGATAAATAAATAAAAGATAAATATGCACTGGGAGGAAGGACGATATGTCAGATGAAGAAAAACAAATGACAAGCACCCCCCTGGTGGTCCAGCGGTTAAACAGCCAGGATCCCGATGCAGGGGCCCCAGGCTGGGTCCCTGGTCAACGAACTAGACCCTGCATGATACAACAAAGATTCTATGTGCTGCAACCAAGACCCAGAGCAGCGAAACAAAACAAAAAAAATTTTAAGACACTGCTTTCAATAGTTGAATATTGGTTGTTTTATTGTAATCACATTACGCATTCATGTAACAGTGACAGACTTTATTTTCCTGGGCTCCAAAATCACAATGGTGACTACAGCCATGAAATTAAAAGACATCTGCTCCTTGGAAGAAAAGCTATGACAAACCTAAACAAACCTATTAAAAGGCAGAGACATCACTTTGTTGACAAAGGTCCATCTAGTCAAAGCTATGGTTTTTCCAGTAGTTGTGTATGGATGTGAGTGTTGGACCATAAAGAAGGCTGAGCACCAAAGAACTGATGCTTTTGAACTGTGGTGTTGGAGAAGACTCTTGANGACATCACTTTGTTGACAAAGGTCCATCTAGTCAAAGCTATGGTTTTTCCAGTAGTTGTGTATGGATGTGAGTGTTGGACCATAAAGAAGGCTGAGCACCAAAGAACTGATGCTTTTGAACTGTGGTGTTGGAGAAGACTCTTGAGAGTCCCTTGGACTATAAGAAGACCAAGCCAGTCAGTCCTATAGGAAATCAGTCCTGATGATGCTGAAGTTGAAACTCCAATATTTTGGCCACTCGATGTGAGGAGCTAACTCACTGGAAAAGATCCTAATGCTGGGAAAAACTGAGGGCACAAGGAGAAGGGGACGACAGAGGATGGGATGGTTGGATGGCATCACCAACTCAATGGACATGAGTCTGAGCAAACTCTGGGAAATAGTGAAAGGGGAGTGTAGCATGCTGCAGTCCAGGCGGTTGCTAAGAGTCAGAAATGACTGAGTGACTGAACAACATTCATGTAACAACAACAAAAGATTCCATAATTATTTAGTTACTGCCCCTTCAACAACTCTTCAGTCATGATCTGCAGGGTATGTACACGCTCGTACACACTAGTATGATCATTACCAAGCAATGGCCAAGTTTTAAATGAAATGTGAATAATAAATCAAAGTGGGGACCTCCTTGGTGGTCCAGTGGCTGAAACTCTACACTCCCAATGCAGGGGGCCCTTGGGTTCCATCCTTGGTCAGGGAACTAGATCCCACATGCTCTAAGACCTGGCGAAGCCAAATAAAAATAATATATAAATTTTTTCTTAAAGATCAAAATGCTTTTTTAAAATTATTGAGCACTTAATGTGTCAGGGGCATTGCTGAGTCTTCACATGGATTAGTTCATTTAACCCTCTCACAAATCTAAACGATACTATCACTATTCTCATTTTAAAGCTGAGGTGCTGAGGCTTACAGGTAAACTGAAATAACTAGCCCATGTCATACTATTAAGTGGAGAAGCCAGGGTTCAAAGACAGATGTTTAACAGCAAAGCTCATGCTTTTATTGAGAATGAGATGCTGGCATTTCTTCATTAATAAGCACACATCCAACACCCCAGACCCAGATTATAGCTTCCTGGATTATAATCACAACTCAGATCTTCCACAGAAAGCTGGAGAATCCCTCCTAAAGAACATGTTTAATTCATTTTTTCATGTGTAGTTATACTGGCAAATGTGCAACAATAAACTCACTCAAACCTTCCAAAACCAGGATAACCATCTCTGCCTCTGAAAGCACACACTGAATTCTGGGTTTTTTAAAGCACCAATCTGAAATAGCCATCACAAGCCAAAGCACAAAGTCCAAATTGTAAAAAACAAACACAAGTTCCTAGAATTTAGAATAAGTCAATTCAGACTCAACAGTCTATACAGGAAAAGGGAATAGTGTTAAGAGGAGGCCATGCCAAAAAGTATCCAACTTCAAACTATATTCACTTTAATTCCTTTGCTGTCCATACAATATTACTTTTTGAAACTAAATATATTGAAGAGTCTCAAACTGTGCAACATGGGAAGAAAAAAATGAAAATTGGACCTTCTAAAATATCACACAATTCAACTTTCTCTCCCAGAGCAACCGCTACTTACTATCGCAGTATTCTAGATTGTGGTAGGTGTAGGCGCTTATTACAGAGAAACAAAAAGTAATGCCAAAGTGAGCAGTTCTCCTCCAGTCTAATACATCTCAAAATGCCAGATTAATTACTATATGGCACCTGAAACTGTATCAGAATTAAACAGAGAAATCAGTCCCTGTCTTTAAAAGATGTTTTTCTTCCATTAGTGCTTAATTCCAGGGACAAAAGTCAAGACCTTAAGAATGAAAGAAATCCTGACCTAAATAAAGGCTATCAAAAGAGCCTTCTTTGTGAGAAGAAAAGCCACACAACCTTAAAAGCAACAGCTTGTTGATTTCCTAAATTGAAAGCAGTGACTGAGCATAACAGATGCTTGATAAATGTCAATGAACATATCATCAACTAGTACATAAAGTTTAAATCACTCAGTCTTGCACTCACACACTTTTCTTTCTAGATCAGTTTTCCTTTCCAGCCCACACCCCCACTATCTCTCTTCCTTGCCTGCCTTGCACCCTCCTGACCTACCCCTCTCTCTACCAGTGGAAATCCTACTTATCTCTCAAGGTCTTCTTCAAAAGCCCACTTCTACGTGAAGTCTTCCCCTCCCACGACTGGTTGTTAACAACATTCCCTCATCTGTCTCAAAGCACCAGTTTATCCAGTAACTACCAGCAATGTCCTTCTTCACTGCCAAGACACTGCTGCAAAGCCATGAACCAACGGGCGGCGGCGGTTGGGGGGGGCGGCGGTGGTGGCTAAGACTTCTTCATCTCTGCGTGGTCCACCTAAACCTAGCAGCTTTGTGCCTCTCCACACAGTCGGCTCAATAAATACTTTTTAATAGGTGTAAGAAAGAAAAGTGAAGGCGCTCAGTCGTGTCCAACTCTTTGCAACCCCATGGGACTATAGCCTATAGGCTCCTCTGTCCATGGAATTTTTCAGGTAAGAATACCAGAGTGGGTTGCCATGTCCTTCTCCAGGAGATCTTCCCGACCCAGGGATTGAACCCCAGTCTCCTGCATTGTAGGCAGATGCTTTACCATCTGAGCCACCAGGGAAATAGGTGTATTTCCCTGGAGAGGAGACATTAAAGGTTGATCGATATCAGGGCCTTCACTGTCTTATAAGTAATTATTAACTGATTGATGAACTTAAAAAAACTAAATTGTTTTTTAAAAACTTACATACAGAATAGCATGGACAAGAACCAACAGTCAGAACCAGACATGGAACAACAGACTGGTTCCAAATTGGGAAAGGAGTATATCAAGGCTGTATATTGTCATTTAAAGCTGAGGTGCTGAGGCTTACAGGTAAACTGAAATAACTAGCCCATGTCATACTATTAAGTGGAGAAGCCAGGGTTCAAAGACAGATGTTTAACAGCAAAGCTCATGCTTTTATTGAGAATGAGATGCTGGCATTTCTTCATTAATAAGCACACATCCAACACCCCAGACCCAGATTATAGCTTCCTGGATTATAATCACAACTCAGATCTTCCACAGAAAGCTGGAGAATCCCTCCTAAAGAACATGTTTAATTCATTTTTTCATGTGTAGTTATACTGGCAAATGTGCAACAATAAACTCACTCAAACCTTCCAAAACCAGGATAACCATCTCTGCCTCTGAAAGCACACACTGAATTCTGGGTTTTTTAAAGCACCAATCTGAAATAGCCATCACAAGCCAAAGCACAAAGTCCAAATTGTAAAAAACAAACACAAGTTCCTAGAATTTAGAATAAGTCAATTCAGACTCAACAGTCTATACAGGAAAAGGGAATAGTGTTAAGAGGAGGCCATGCCAAAAAGTATCCAACTTCAAACTATATTCACTTTAATTCCTTTGCTGTCCATACAATATTACTTTTTGAAACTAAATATATTGAAGAGTCTCAAACTGTGCAACATGGGAAGAAAAAAATGAAAATTGGACCTTCTAAAATATCACACAATTCAACTTTCTCTCCCAGAGCAACCGCTACTTACTATCGCAGTATTCTAGATTGTGGTAGGTGTAGGCGCTTATTACAGAGAAACAAAAAGTAATGCCAAAGTGAGCAGTTCTCCTCCAGTCTAATACATCTCAAAATGCCAGATTAATTACTATATGGCACCTGAAACTGTATCAGAATTAAACAGAGAAATCAGTCCCTGTCTTTAAAAGATGTTTTTCTTCCATTAGTGCTTAATTCCAGGGACAAAAGTCAAGACCTTAAGAATGAAAGAAATCCTGACCTAAATAAAGGCTATCAAAAGAGCCTTCTTTGTGAGAAGAAAAGCCACACAACCTTAAAAGCAACAGCTTGTTGATTTCCTAAATTGAAAGCAGTGACTGAGCATAACAGATGCTTGATAAATGTCAATGAACATATCATCAACTAGTACATAAAGTTTAAATCACTCAGTCTTGCACTCACACACTTTTCTTTCTAGATCAGTTTTCCTTTCCAGCCCACACCCCCACTATCTCTCTTCCTTGCCTGCCTTGCACCCTCCTGACCTACCCCTCTCTCTACCAGTGGAAATCCTACTTATCTCTCAAGGTCTTCTTCAAAAGCCCACTTCTACGTGAAGTCTTCCCCTCCCACGACTGGTTGTTAACAACATTCCCTCATCTGTCTCAAAGCACCAGTTTATCCAGTAACTACCAGCAATGTCCTTCTTCACTGCCAAGACACTGCTGCAAAGCCATGAACCAACGGGCGGCGGCGGTTGGGGGGGGCGGCGGTGGTGGCTAAGACTTCTTCATCTCTGCGTGGTCCACCTAAACCTAGCAGCTTTGTGCCTCTCCACACAGTCGGCTCAATAAATACTTTTTAATAGGTGTAAGAAAGAAAAGTGAAGGCGCTCAGTCGTGTCCAACTCTTTGCAACCCCATGGGACTATAGCCTATAGGCTCCTCTGTCCATGGAATTTTTCAGGTAAGAATACCAGAGTGGGTTGCCATGTCCTTCTCCAGGAGATCTTCCCGACCCAGGGATTGAACCCCAGTCTCCTGCATTGTAGGCAGATGCTTTACCATCTGAGCCACCAGGGAAATAGGTGTATTTCCCTGGAGAGGAGACATTAAAGGTTGATCGATATCAGGGCCTTCACTGTCTTATAAGTAATTATTAACTGATTGATGAACTTAAAAAAACTAAATTGTTTTTTAAAAACTTACATACAGAATAGCATGGACAAGAACCAACAGTCAGAACCAGACATGGAACAACAGACTGGTTCCAAATTGGGAAAGGAGTATATCAAGGCTGTATATTGTCACCCTGCTTATTTAACTTATACGCAGAGTACACCATGCAAAATGCCAGGCTGGATGAAGCATGAGCTGGAATCAAGACTGCTGGGAGAAATATCAATAACCTCAGACATGCAGATGACAGTATCCTTATAGCAGAAACTGAAGAAGAACTAAAGAGTCTCTTGATGAAACTGAAAGAAGAGAGTGAAAAGGCTGACTTAAAACTCAACATTCAAAAAATAAAGATCATGGTATCTGGTCCCATCACTTCATGGCAAATAGATGGGGAAACAATGGAAACAGTGACAGAGTTTATCTTCTTGGGCTCCAAAATCACTGCAGATGGTGACTGCAGCAATGAAATTAAAAGACGC
This sequence comes from Oreotragus oreotragus, assembly GCA_006410675.1. Classification (NCBI taxonomy): domain Eukaryota; kingdom Metazoa; phylum Chordata; class Mammalia; order Artiodactyla; family Bovidae; genus Oreotragus; species Oreotragus oreotragus. Next base: position 268,256 of record SJYX01024018.1, read on the forward strand.
TTGCTCCTTAGAAGAAAAGCTATGACCAACCTAGACGGCATATTAGAAAGCAGAGACATTACTTTGCCAACAAAGGTCCATCTAGTTAAAGCCATGATTTTTCCAGTAGTCATGTATGGATGTGAGAGTTGGACTGTGAAGAAAGCTGAGTGCCGAAGAATTGATGCTTTCAAACTGTGGTGCTGGAGAAGACTCTTGAGAGTCCATTGAGCTGCAAGGAGATCCAACCAGTCAATCCTAAAGGAGATCAGTCCTGAATATTCATTGGAAGAACTGATGTTGAAGCTAAAGGTCCAATACTTTGGCCACCTGATGCAAAGAGCTGACATTGGAAAAGACCCTGAACCTGGTAAAGACTGAAGGCAGGAGGAGAAAGGGATGACAGAGGATGAGACGGTTGGATGGCATCACCAATTTGATGGACATGAATTTGAGCAAGCTCCAGGAGTTAGTGATGGACAAGGAAGCCTGGCGTGCTGCAGTCCATGGGGTTGCAAAGAGGCGGACACAACTGAGCAACTGAACTGAACTGAACTGGACTAAGTGTTTTTGAGCACTTTGAGATTCACTCCCACTCAGCCACTTTCTCATGGAGAAATCCTGAACAGTTACTTGGCCTTTCTGAGCTTCAGCTTCCTGACTTGTAAATTAAGAATAATAGTACCGATTTCACTGGGCTGTTGTCAGGTAAAACTAAATAGCACGCACAGTACCTGGCTTATAGTAAATGCTCAGTAAATGGAGCTACAGTCACTATTACATGAAAACTCTTCCTTTTTGCTAGGTAAGTCTTCAGTAGCAAGCTGAATAAAACCTGAAACCAGCAATTTTTACTTTTTAGAACTTTATTTCATATAAGTCTTCCCTGAGAAATCCTAAGTCACTGTCCATAAAATTCCATACTATATAACTGGTAGGATACTAACTTATTTAAGTTTATCAATCTGACTCAATAGTTAAATCAATACATACCAAAGTCATATTTTCTTCTTCTGTATACTCATCAGTAGGAAATAATTCAAAGTTTCCCTGTAATATACCCACTGATCTTAAAATGAGGTCACCAACTAACCCTGTTAGCACATTCTATATGTTTCCAGCATAGAACCATCAAGGCCTTTTGTTCAAGTAACAAGGGAAAACTACTTTTCAGTTACAGCTTCACTGATACAGTAATATTTCACAGATGTACAGAGCATGCCTCGTGGGCTTCTACCAGGAGGTAGGGAATACTGTGCTGCCCTAACACTGAGGCTCCTCAGGAGACAAGCCTCACATTACCCCTACTCCACTGCACTAATAAATCCCAATGGGCTTATCTGAAATGGTACTTATTTAACACTTTCTTTAAAAAGCACTGAAATCAGTATCTGTACAGTCTGGATAAATCACCACACTAACCTTTCAGTTCCTTGAACGTATCTCCTCAATGTATCTCCTTGTAATAGTCTCTTTTCCACAACCAAATTTCCCCCAGTTGACTCCGACTTAACTGTCAGATCTCAAGTCACTCAAAAGTCACTTCCTTCCTCAGCTGATATTCTCTCAGGGCACCAAGCACTTTTTCTCCAGGGCACATCCCATGATGGTGAGTGTACCTGTGTGATTATCCAGTCCACGTCTATCTCCCGCGCTTAACTGCAAGCTTCAAGAGGGCAGTGACACGCTTACTCGTCAACAGAAATGTTTAAAAAAGAAATGATTTTTCCAAAACTTGGTAACAGAAAATTATGAGCCCAGTGTTTTTAACCTGTGGAATGTCAGTGTTCTTCTACATTTCTTCTTTATAACTATTTCTGAATATTTTAAAAAACCCAGTCAGTATCTAAAATCATGATGTGAAACCCTGGAGGACTAATACATTTTTTTAAAACATGGAAACAAAGGCATCCCACATCAAAAGCTTTTGCCTGCCTGAACTTATTCACAGCTTTAGAACTCTGTGAAGCATGGCTATTAAATATAAAACTGAGCCTTTTATAGGTTTATTTTAAAACCCAGGAAGCTATAAAAGGATTATAGCACCTATGAAGCAGTAAGAAAACAATTAAAATGTATGCCAGAGAAGAGATTACAGAACATATGACTGAGGAATTTATGACAACAAGGTTCGTAACTAAAAACCTATTTAGAGTAAGCCAGTATTTGTAAGGGAAAAAACATCCATTTTTTAATGGTTCACTCTTCCCATCTTACCAACCCTTACTATAAGCAAAAAGTTCTGGCATTTGGTGAAGAGTTATTCAAAATATAAGCAGAAGTATATTTTAGAGGGGGAAAAAAAACCAGACACTAATGTATTAAAAAGGCACATGTCTGGTTCTTTCTCAAACATCATCGCGTTCTTCAAGTTGGTACCTTATATTAGTAAGTTTCAGGGTTTTCTCCTCATTTGAAAAGAAAACAGCTAGAAAATAAGTATCATGGTGAAGGCTCCAGGCCATTCTCAATGTGCTTACATCTCAATATTCTGGATGTAAATTAGGTTAAATAAAGTTTTCAGGTAACAGAAAACACTGAAAGTTCAGAACTGAAGCAGTAATGCTCCATAGGTTTTCACTCATTAATGAACTTTACCTATCTAACCTAAAAGAGTGAAGAATCTGGGCTCACAGGTGTTACGCAAGCAGTGAACAGATCTTTAAAAAAATACTTGGGTTGGAACAACAGCTACCCAGTGCTTGCTTTAAAAGTCCTCCATGGTAGAAATTACTGCAACAAAAGATTTTTCTGGCAATCAGTTCAGTTCAGTTCAGTCACTCAGTCATGTCCAATTCTTTGCAACCCCATGAA
>SJYX01024018.1:273333-330736 GCA_006410675.1 Oreotragus oreotragus
CAGTATAGAAGTTCCTCCACATATTAGAAAATAGAACTACCATATGAACCAGCCATCTCACTTTGGGTATACAGCCAAAGGGATAAAATCAAGATCTTGAAGAGATATGTGCACTCCCACATTCAGTTCAGTTGCTCAGTTGTGTCCGACTCTTTGCGACCCCATGAACCACAGCATGCCAGGCCTCCCTGTCCATCACCAACTCCCGGAGTGCACCCAAACTCATGTCCATTGAGTCGGTGATGCCATTCAACCATCTCATCCTCTGTCGTCCCCTTCTCCTCCCGCCCTCAATCTTTACCAGCATCAGGGTCTTTTCAAATGAGTCAGCTCTTTGCACCAGGTGGCCAAAGGATTGGAGTTTCAGCTTCAGCCCTTCCAATGAACACCCAGGACTGATCTCCTTTAGGATGGACTGGTCGGATCTCCTGTAGTCCAAGGGACTCTCAAGAGTCTTCTCCAACACCACAGTTCAAAAGCATCAGTTCTTTAGCACTCAGCTTTCTTCACAGTCCAACTCTCACATCCATACATGACCACTGGAAAAACCATAGCCTTGACTAGATGGACCTTTGTTGACAAAGTAATGTCTCTGCTTTTGAATATGCTGACTAGGCTGGTCATAACTTTCCTTCCAAGGAGTAAGCATCTTTTAATTTCATTGCTGCAATCACTACCTGCAGTGATTTTGAAGCCCAAAAAAATAAAGTCAGCCACTGTTTATTTCCCATGAAGTGATGGGACCAGATGCCATGATCTTCGTTTTCTGAATGTTGAGCTTTAAGCCAACTTTTTCACTCTCCTCTTTCACTTTCATCAAGAGGCTCTTTAGTTCTTCACTTTCTGCCATAAGGGTGGTGTCACCTGCATGTTCACCGCAGCATTTTTCACAGTCACCAAGATATGGAAATAACCTAAGTATCCATCGACAGATGAATAGATTTTAAAAATGTTATACCATGGGACTTCCCTGATGGTCCAGTGGCTAAGATTTCAAGCTCCCAATGCAGGGAGCCTGGTTTCGATTCTTGGCCAGCGAACGGGATCCCTCATGTCTCAAGTAAGAGTTCACGTGCGGCAACTAAAGATCCCACGTACCAAAACTGAGACCCAGCGGAGCCAAATAAATACATAAATTTTTTTTAATGTCACACATGCATGCACACACACACATAGACACACGTCCCACAGAAAGGAATATTATTCAGCCTTAATAAATAAGGAAATCCTACCATTTGCAACAACATGGATGAACCTAGAGGACATTATACAGAAGGACAAATACTGCATGATCTCACGGTTATGAAAGCTGAACACTGGAACTCACAGTAACACAAAGTGGGCTTATCATGAGAGAAAAAGGGAGATGCTGGTCCAAGAGAACAAATTTTCAGTTTATAAGATAAGTAAGTTCTGGAGAACTAGAGTGAACGGTGATTACAGTTAATAGCAATGTATTGTATACTGAAATTTGCTAAGAGTAAATCTCAAGCATTCTCAACACACATGCACAAGAAAGATAACTATGGGAGGTGATGGATAAGTTAATTAACCTGATTATGGTAATCACTTCACAATGTATACATATATCAAAACATCACACTGTATACCCTAAACATATACACTTTTTATTCATTAAAAATAATAATTAAAGGACTTCCCTCTTGGTCCAGTGGCTAAGAATCTCATCAAACACAGGTTTGATTCCTAGTTGGGAAACTAAGATCCCCATGCTGAGGAGCAACTAAGCCCATGCACCACAACTACTGAGCCAACGTCCTCTGGAGCCCACATGCTGCGACTAAGACCTGATGCAGCCAGATAAATAAATGAGTAGATATTTTTAAAATAATAAAAATTTTAAAAAAGAGAAAGGAAAGATAAACGTAACAAGCCAAAGGAACAGCACCTAGGAAGACAAGAGAGCTGGAAAGCATGGAGCTCAGGTTTAGCTGGGCTGCACCATGAAGGATATGGGAGGGGCAGGTAGAAGAGCTTGAATTGCCCCTTCTGAATAAGCGAATAAAGGAATGTATGCAGAAGGAAAATGAATATATGCTTTCTACTTGCAAAAAAATTATACTCTATTTGAGGCAATACATATGGGAGGTGATGGATAAGTTAATTAACCTGATTATGGTAATCACTTCACAATGTATACATATATCAAAACATCACACTGTATACCCTAAACATATACACTTTTTATTCATTAAAAATAATAATTAAAGGACTTCCCTCTTGGTCCAGTGGCTAAGAATCTCATCAAACACAGGTTTGATTCCTAGTTGGGAAACTAAGATCCCCATGCTGAGGAGCAACTAAGCCCATGCACCACAACTACTGAGCCAACGTCCTCTGGAGCCCACATGCTGCGACTAAGACCTGATGCAGCCAGATAAATAAATGAGTAGATATTTTTAAAATAATAAAAATTTTAAAAAAGAGAAAGGAAAGATAAACGTAACAAGCCAAAGGAACAGCACCTAGGAAGACAAGAGAGCTGGAAAGCATGGAGCTCAGGTTTAGCTGGGCTGCACCATGAAGGATATGGGAGGGGCAGGTAGAAGAGCTTGAATTGCCCCTTCTGAATAAGTGAATAAAGGAATGTATGCAGAAGGAAAATGAATATATGCTTTCTACTTGCAAAAAAATTATACTCTATTTGAGGCAATACATATATGCTTTGTGTTGTGCATTATTGGTTAAGGGTCAATAGAGCACAGCTGGAAGTAGCACTGGATGAAGAACCAGGAAATCCAGGTTCTGGTCAGTAACTTTGTTACTAGCTCCAAGACTGCTCTGGGGTTGGGATGATCCCCTGGAGGAGGAAATGGCAACCCACTCCAGTATTCTTGCCTGGAGAACATCCCATGGCTAGAGGAGCCTGGAGGGCTACAGTCCACGGGTCAACTAAGAAACCAAGCGCACACGCGCACGCACATGACTGCTCTTGGGCAAAACATTAAATGCTCATCTAGAAAATAAGATGTTTGAAACAGATTTACTACTATCTCTTCCTATCTCAAATGTCTATTTTCATGCTCAAATGGAAGAAAGACAAGCTTAATATAGAAAAGGTTGATGAGAGAGACTTTGCAGAATGATACTTTTAAAATGAGCAAGATATCAGAACCATTGAATGAAAAGTGTCCGGAGAGTCCAGGGTATATACGATCTCAAAATATCACCCCACAGCTTACTCACTACAAGGGAGAAAGGTCGTCTACAATGTAGTATTCTTGCCAGGAAAAAAAAAAACAAAAACAAAGATTTAAACTGATTCTAATTATGAGAGGAAAAAATCAGACAAATCCAGATTGTGGAACATTATACAAAACAACTAGCCTGGACTCCAAACATGTCAATATCATGAAAAAAAAAAAGGAAAGAGGACTATTTCAGATTAAAGAAAATGAAAAGAATGCTCAACAACAGTAATCATCAAAGAAATGCAAATCAAAACCACAATGAGATATTACCTCTCATCTGTCAGAATGGTTATCATCAAAAAGAAAAGGAAAGTGAAGTTATGAGATGCCCTTTTGGACAGAAGGTACAAATATGGGTATATTTGTACCCATATTTGGGTACAGTCACAGTATAAAGAGTTCTGAAAACTCTAGAAGGGTTTGGGTTTTATACAGGAGATACAGGGAACTCCTGGAAGTTTTTCGTATTTTCCCCTAAATAATAAAGTAATGCCTGCTTGCTTTGGGGGACAGATTATTGTCATGTGTTTGTGTTACTTGCATTCACTCAGATTCCAAATGACTTGGGGAGAGAAGAGGAGCCCCATTTAACCTCTTTGCAGTTAACACTTGATGCTTCAGGTCCTTTATTGGGCAGGGAGAGTTGGTGGAGTAATATACTATTTTTGGAAGATAAGGCTAGACAGTTTGAAAATGTTAAGTTTGGGCACAATGTTTAATTCTGGAATTCCACCTTAAAACCAGTACAGTAAATAGAATGTTCTATAGCTTAAGTGCCCACTGAAATTTATAAGGAATTCCAGAAGACACTGGAGTGCGGGCAGGTCTGTCTTTTGACCTGGGAGGACCAGAGAGCCTGCCAGATTTCCTAAGAGGTGAAAACCTGTCATAATGACACTAACATATTACTTGGCCTTTTTTTTTTTTTTGCCATTTTCAAGTGGATTTTCTAACTATGCAACAATGAAAGAGCAGATACTATGAGAACCTAGATGTCTTATTAAAGAGATCCATGTCAATTTCTAACCTACTTATAAATTATAATAAAGATGACTATATGCTGCAGTAGTAGAAGCTGGAATGGAAAGAAAACAAATATATAAGAGGCATTTTCAAAAATATCAATTAACTTTGGTAACAAGACACAGGGGGCAAAAAGACTGTAAAGTTCCTAGGTCTTACAGGTTACTCAAGAACAGGAAATATATCTAAATCATCTTTGCATCCTACACAGTTCTTTTTTATTATGATACTGAATAAATGCTTATGGATTAAAACTGAGTCAAAGAAAACTTTCTAAACATGGAAAAAGACCATGGAAGATAAAGACAAAATCTTGGGGAATGCTCAATTACAGACGGAAGGAAGAAATCAGGAATTTAAAAGGAAAAAGGAAAGAAGAAACAGGAGAAACAAGACTATGCTGAAGAGCTAAGCTGGATGTGACAGCTAAGGAGTCAAGGGAGTGAGGAAGGATAATAACTAAGACATAGGTCTGGCAATCAGGGAAGGCAATGGCACCCCACCCCAGTACTCTTGCCTGGAAAATCCAATGGACGGAGTAGCCTGGTGGGCTGCAGTCCATGGGGTCGCTAACAGTCGGACAGACTGAGCGACTTCACTTTCACTTTTCTCTTTCATGCATTGGAGAAGGAAATGGCAACCCATTCCAGTATTCTTGCCTGGAGAATCCCAGGGACGGGGGAGCCTGGTGGGCTGCCGTCTATGGGGTCACACAGAGTCGGACACGACTGAAGTGACTTAGCAGCAACAGCAGCAGGTCTGGCAATAAAGGGAGTCCTGATCACAGTTTGAAGCCAGACTGTAGAGGATTAAAGATGAAGGGAGTCAACCAAAGGGATGCAACTACCTATTCCTTAAGAAATCTTGAGACTGCCCAGCTGGTCCAGTGGTTAAGAAGTCGCCTTTTAATGTAGGAGACATGGGTTTGATCCCTGGCCGGGGAACTAAGATCCCACACGCAGCAGGGCAACTAGGCCCACTTGCCAAGCTAGAGAAGCCCAGGCACCACAACTAGAGAAAGCCTGTGCTGGATGCACAGAAAGAATTTTTTGTTTTTAATCTTATACTAAAAGGAAAAAGGGAAAATAGGTAACAATTCCCTAACACACATAACTGCCAGAAATGCCTACACTGGCCTCTGCACATGCAGTGAGGCTAAGGAAGCTATAAGGACCGACTTAACAACATTCGACCTAGTTGGGAGCCTCAACCAACCAGGTAGGCTGAATGAATACAGGAAAGATTCTATCTACATTATGTATGAAGAGACAGCAAATCTTCACAGTTGCTACTAACAGCTGGTTTCATAAGTGCCCTTAAGAGGTCAAAGTAATACCTGTAAGTGACTTGGTTTGTTGGACTTTAGTTAATGTGTGCCAAACCGGCTTTAGTCAATCAAGATTCTTTTTTTTTGGTTGTTTAGTCTCACTATGAGACTATTAGAGGCCTTCCTCAAATATCCAGAGATGTTTAGCTGTCCATTCATATTGAAGAAGCTTATGCATAAATGCTGGCTGAAGGTTCTGTGTCAACTGAGGAGTTTCAGTGTAGAGGAAGCATGCCAAACCTCTCATATGTTTTCAGATATCAAAGAACTGAGGAATAATAGATTTGACTGCCTAACGTGCATGGGACTATTTAAGAACACCACTGTCTGTCACAGTCCACGGGGTCGCCAGAGTTGGACACGACTTAGTGACTAAACCGCCACCACCGTTTGTCAGAAGGGAAAGTGAAAGTCACTCAGTTGTGTCCGACTCTCTGCGATTCCATGGGATTCTCCAGGCCAGAATACTGGAGTGGGTAGCCTTTCCCTTCTCCAAGGGATCTTCCCAACCCAATAATCGAACCCGGGTCTCTCACACTGCAGACAGATTCTTTACCAGCTGTCAGAAAGCAAACATCAATTTCAGTTCCTAAAATGATTAGTTTTCTTGGGAAGTTAGAAAAAAGAGTAGAGGCAAAAATCCACTGTCATAATTTTACCTCATTTGAAAACACACTTTAGGGGCTTCCCTGTGGTCTAGTGGTTAAGAATCCACCTGCCAATGCAGGGGACGCGGGTTCTACCCCTGGTCTGGGAAGATTCCACATGCTGCAAGGCAACTAAGCCTATGAGCCACAACTACTAAGCCCACAGTCTAGAGCCCGGGCTCCAAAACAAGAGATGGCACCACAGGGAGAAGGCTGAGCACCGTAACTAGAGAGCAGCCCCCTACTTGTGGCCACTAGAGAAAGCCCCCATGTAGCACAAAGACCCAGTACAGCCAAACATAAAAATAAATTTTTTTAAAAAAGAAACCCCACTTTAGGAAAGATGCCTAAATGACAGTGAACTTACCCTACAAAGAACTATACAGTTTCTGTATACATTCAAAAAAACACAGAAAATCACACCTTTTTATCTGAGATAAATGATGTATATAACAGGTATATAATTTTATAGAACTACAATCAAGTAACTATCTGACCTCATCAAAGTTAAAAAGTCTTTTTATATAGCAAATGTATAAAGATAGTCTGGAAACCACCAAGCTTCACGTATATGTGGTTCCAAAATAGTCCTTTTTTTCTTTTGTCCCCTTTTAATAATTATTACTGGTTTTACAGTACTGATTTCTATACATAAAAAGAAGTATCAGTTTCCAGAATCTCAATGTCCCTAAATGAGAGGTATCTCAGTATTACAGCTTTATGCTAAAAGGACATACCTAGGTGAAACTCAACTACTTCACCAACCTTTTATTTAATAAGAGCAATCAAGTAAGTATCAAATAGCTTTATTCCAGGTAGTCCAGGTACAAATCTAAACCTGATTCTGTCAAATGATAACATGTTTTGAAAACGAAACACAAAAGCCTAAATTCCTTTTTTCAAATACAAAGCTGTTTTACAGCTTTTTACACGCTGTAAAAAGCTGTTTTACACGCTCATGTGCACTCACACACATGTACACATATACACATATATTTTATGGGTTTTAAAATGCATCTTTCATCCCAAACGCTAAGGATTCCAAGAAGACGATAAAATGGCAGAAATAACAGCAAGGCTGCATTATGACAAAACAGTCCATATTCTGAAGGAAAAAGGATAAATTTCACCTAAGTATACTGAATTTCACTTTAGTACCTAAATCAGTGATTCAAGTTACAAAATGTATACCTTTAACAACATTTTAACATTTCATTTCCCTCCAAACATTACAAAATACATGCTTAAAAAACAACTTGATGAGATTAACATATACACTACTATGCACAAAATAGATAACCAACAAGGATAGGTGTTGATAAGTAGCTCAGGGAACTATACTCAATATTATATAATAACCCACAAGGAAAACAATCTGAAAAAGAATATAACTGAATCACTGTGCTGTACACTTGAAGGTTAAATTATATTTTGGTAAATGTTCGTCCAGCCTTTGTGGGTAAATGCAGATACACAGGAACAAAGAAATAAAACTTTTAAAGAAAAAACTTAGCAGATGGCCCACCCAGTATGATCATAATAGTATTTTACCCAATTGATTTGCTTGCAGCAGAATCTCACTCCCTACACCAAGCAATCCCATACCCCTGAAGTATAACCATGGGAACAGGGGAAATCTCTGCTCAGTAATCAGTTCTACAGAAACCAAATTATTTCTGCCATGCCTTAAATCAAGGATGTAGACCAGTGACTATTACTACTACCAGTGACTACTCAAGAAACAAAACTTGAAGGGGATGAGAACACAGTCTCATTTTAGCTGTTTTAGTGTTACCTCTAAAACCCTGCTCAAATATTTCCATCTCTTGCATGGTTTTCCCGACTGCCTCAGCCCCAAATGCCATTCTGCAGAGGCTCCATGCTGAGTCAGCTCATTGTTTCTATGACTGCAGATGGGCAGATGGAAAAACTGAGGCTTTCACACCCCCATAAAGATCAGATGATGCCCTCAATCTGTCTTTGCTAATGGGAAAACATTTTCCCTCTCAGATTACCAGCCCTGCACCCCCCACACAAAAAGAGCAAAGAGCAGAGTTGCATTTTGTCTCTTCCGGTTACCTGGTACCTAAAAACCTTAAGGGTTACATTGACAACGGCAGTATGAAATGCAGAGTGACTAAAAGTCAGGGTTTTTTCTAGTCTCTGTAAAAATGACCCAAAGAAAACCTCTGGTAAAATGGCCTGGAGAAGAAAGGCACATTCAGATAGGAAGCAAACACAGGCTTTTCTGTGCTCATCTCTTAGCCCAAATCCCAAGTCTTATACAAAGCCACTCTAAACATTAAATACAAACAGATTAACTTTTAAACTCCCAAGCTCCAGCCGGCTATATTTTTGGTCTCTCTAAAACGTTTCATACAGCCTAATTTCTTTTTTCCCTACATCTAATCTGAGAAAGAAATTTTATTCTTTCCTATCATCTTTGCCGAAGAACGACAATGTAAGTCACAGATAGAGCTTCACTCTCTATATATGAAAGTGGTAAGTAAAAATTCCTAAATTTTTTTAAAGAAAAAATTAAGTCCACTACAATCAAATGAAACATAGGATAATCCCCCGCAAATTCACACGTTTTTGAAAGCACTTTCCTATCTCACCATGTGTTATCTAATAATTGAGTTCAACAAGGCTGCAGGCTACAAGATCAATATACAAAAATAAATTATATTCTATATACTACCTATGAAATTAATAAAATGATTCCATTTACAACAGCATCAAAAAAACTTTTATTCCAAGTATTTTAACAAAAAGATTGCAAATGCACTGAAAAATACAAAACACTGTTGAAAGAAATTTGAAAAGACCTAAATAAATGGGAAGATATCCCATATTCACGGATGAAAGATTTAATATTGTTAATACTGTAATACTCCCCAAATTGACAGATTCAATGCAATCTCTATCAAAACTTCAACTGCCTTTGCAGAAATGAACAAGAATATCCATAAAAAATTCATATGGAAATGCAAGGGATCGATTTCATCAAACTCATCATGAAAAAGAACAAAGTTGGATAATTCATTTGTCCCAATTTCAAAACTTACTATAAAGCTACAAGAACCAAAGGAGCATGGTACTGACATAGGAAGACATGTATCAGTGGAACAGAATTTAGAGTCGAAATAATCCCTCACGTTTATGGTTAATTGACTTGTGATAAGAATGCCAAGACAAGTCAATGAAGAAAGACTAGTCTTTTCAACAAACCCTGCTGGAACAATGAGATATTCACATGCAAAAGGATAAAGCTGGACAACTATCACATACCATATACAAAAATGAACTCAAAATGGATTAAAGACTTAAGTGTAGAAGATAACCTATGAATATCTTAGAAGATCAGTACAGTTCAGTTCAGTTCAGTCGCTCAGTCGTGTCCAACTCTTTGCGACCCCATGAATCACAGCACGCCAGGCCTCCCTGTTCATCACCATCTCCCGGAGTTCATTCAGACTCACATCCATCGAGTCCGTGATGCCACCCAGCCATCTCATCCTCGGTGGTCCCCTTCTTCTCCTGCCCCCAATCCCTCCCAGCATCAGAGTCTTTTCCAATGAGTCAACTCTTCGCATGAGGTGGCCAAAGTACTGGAGTTTCAGCTTTAGCATCATTCCTTCCAAAGAAATCCCAGGGCTGATCTCCTTCAGAATGGACTGGTTGGATCTCCTTGCAGTCCAAGGGACTCTCAAGAGTCTTCTCCAACACCACAGTTCAAAAGCATCAATTCTTCGGCGCTCAGCCTTCTTCACAGTCCAACTCTCACATCCATACATGACCACAGGAAAAACCATAGCCTTGACTAGACGGACCTTAGTCGGCAAAGTAATGTCTCTGCTTTTGAATATACTATCTAGGTTGGTCATAACTTTTCTTCCAAGGAGTAAGCGTCTTTTAATTTCATGGCTGCAGTCACCATCTGCAGTGATTTTGGAGCCCAAAAAAATAAAGTCTGACACTGTTTCCACTGTTTCCCCATCTATTTCCCATGAAGTGATGGGACCGGATGCCATGATCTTCGTTTTCTGAATGTTGAGCTTTAAGCCAACTTTTTCACTCTCCTCTTTCACTTTCATCAAGAGGCTTTTTAGCTCCTCTTCACTTTCTGCCATAAGGGTGGTGTCATCTGCATATCTGAGGTTATTGATATTTCTCCCGGCAATCTTGATTCCAGCTTGTGTTTCTTCCAGCCCAGCGTTTCTCATGATGTACTCTGCATATAAGTTAAATAAGCAGGGAGACAATATACAGCCTTGACGTACTCCTTTTCCTATTTGGAACCAGTCTGTTGTTCCATGTCCAGTTCTAACTGTTGCTTCCTGATCTGCATACAGATTTCTCAAGAGGCAGGTCAGGTGGTCTGGTATTCCCATCTCTTTCAGAATTTTTCACAGTTTATTGTGATCCACACAGTCAAAGGCTTTGGCATAGTCAATAAAGCAGAAATAGATGTTTTTCTGGAACTCTCTTGCTTTTTCCATGATCCAGCGGATGTTGGCAATTTGATCTCTGGTTCCTCTGCCTTTTCTAAAACCAGCTTGAACATCAGGGAGTTCACCGTTCACGTATTGCTGAAGCCTGGCTTGGAGAATTTTGAGCATTATGGGCAAAAAAGTTTTTGACCTAGGACTGGACAATGGTTTCCTAGAAATGACAATAAAGACAAAGAAAAAAAAAAAAAAAAAAGGAATTGGACTTCATCAAAATTAAAACTTTTCTGTTTCAAAAGTTATTATCAAGAAAGTGGAAAGACAACCAAGAGAATAGGAAAAAATATTTGCAAATTATATACCTGGTAAGAAACTAGTATGTGGAATACATAAAGAACTCTTACAATTAAATAATAAAAAGACAATGTAATTTTTTAAATGGACAAAAGAGATTAGCATAGACTTTTCTCCAAAGAAGATAAACAAATGGCCAACAAGATGAAATGATGCTCAACATCATTAGACACTAGGAAAACAGCAATCAAAACCACAATGAGACACCACTTCACACCTACTAGGATGGCTATAATTAAACAAACAAACAACAGTAACAAGAGTTGGCAAGGATATGGAGAAATTGGAATGGTCATACATTTTCAGTGAGAATGTAGAATGGTGCAGCCATTTTGGAAAACAGTTTGGCAGTTTCTCAGGGTTAAATATAGAGTTACCATAGACCCAGCAATTCTACTCCTGGGTATCTACCCTTGAGAACTGAAAACCTACATCCACACAAAAACATGGATACTAATATTTATAACAACCAAAAACTAGAAACAGTCTGAATGTCCATCTACTGACTGGAGAAAAAAACAAAATGTGGTATATCCATAATATTTGACCATAAAAATGAATCAATGAAACATTGATACATGTTACATGGATGTACCTGCATGAACCTTGAAAACATTACACTAAGTAAAAGGAGCCAGACCCAAAAGGCCACATAGTGTATGACTTAATTTACATGAACTGTCCAGAACGAGCAAATCCACAGAGACAGAAAGTAGATTAATGGTCTCCAGGGAAGAGGGGAATGGAGAGTGACTCCTAATGTGATTCTTTCTGGAGTAGAAAATGCTCTAGAAGTAGACAATAGTGATGACTATACAACCTTATGAATACACTAAAAACCAAGCTGTACACATAAAATGGGTGAGTTTTGTGGTATGTTAATTATATCTCAATTTTTTAAAAATTTAAAGGAACTATTTGTCTCAGCAGCAAAATGTTCCTAAGGAGAAATGGAATAATATGAGTTCTCCATTAGTAAAGGTCAGTTTTCTCAAGAACAGGGCTCATAATGTTCTCAGCAGATTGAAATTTTTGCCAGGTATGTTATTCTGCAAAGTTAACAAAGGGATCTTTGAAAAGATGATCTATGACCACCCTATCCTAACACATCAATTATTAACTTGTCCACGTTCCCTTCCAGTCTATACACATGTATATTTTCACATATCTATAATCTATACAAAATTCAGTTCAGTTCAATCGCTCAGTCTGTCTGACTCTTTGTGACCCCATGAATCACAGCACGCCAGGCCTCCCTGTCCATCACCAACTCCTGGAGTTCACTCAGACTCACTGGAATGCAAAAGTATGAAGTCAAGAAACACATGGAGTAACAGACAAATTTGGTCTTGGAATACAGAATGAAGCAGGGCAAAGACTAATAGAGTTTTGCCAAGAAAATGCACTGGTCATAGCAAACACCCTCTTCCAACAACACAAGAGAAGACTCTACTCATGGACATCACCAGATGGTCAACACGAAATCAGATTGACTATATTCTTTGCAGCCAAAGATGGAGAAGCTCTATACAGTCAACAAAAACAAGACCAGGAGCTGACTGTGGCTCAGATCATGAACTCCTTACTGCCAAATTCAGACTGAAATTGAAGAAAGTAGGGAAAACCACTAGACCATTCAGGTACTACCTAAATCAAATCCCTTATGATTATATAGCGAAAGTGAGAAATAGATTTAAGGGACTAGATCTGATAGATAGAGTGCCTGATGAACTACACAAAAGAGTCAGTATAAATTTTCCAGATTGCTACTTGGCCTTTAATGACCATGTGATCATTAAATGGTTGTGATTAACTGACACCTATCATTTTCTTAACTCCTTTTCTTCCATGTCCTATCTTAAAGTGTTAGATATATTTAAGTCATCTCTAATTTTTCACTATTTATAGGTATTTTTGCAATATACATGCAACATGAAAAGCCAACATAGCTCTTTTCTCATCTGGAATTGTATCACTGAATTAAGATTTCCAGGGGAAAAACATTACTAAACCCTTAGAAGGATATTTTTATGATTCCTGGTTGCTGTCCAAAAGTATTACAAAGTTACATTGCTATTAGCAACAAAAACTTGCTATATTAGACACTGATTATGTCAAAAGCATAAGAAAAAGACATGCTAAAAAATTTTATCCAAGTAATTTGAGATCTTCCTTTAATCTTCTAACTTTGATTATTCAAGGCTTTCCAAAATCAATGAGAATTTGTTCTATTTCTTTTAAACTTTGCTGTCTTTTTCAGTCACAGTTAAAGAGAATGAAGTNCGAAATCAGATTGACTATATTCTTTGCAGCCAAAGATGGAGAAGCTCTATACAGTCAACAAAAACAAGACCAGGAGCTGACTGTGGCTCAGATCATGAACTCCTTACTGCCAAATTCAGACTGAAATTGAAGAAAGTAGGGAAAACCACTAGACCATTCAGGTATGACCTAAATCAAATCCCTTATGATTATATAGCGAAAGTGAGAAATAGATTTAAGGGACTAGATCTGATAGATAGAGTGCCTGATGAACTACACAAAAGAGTCAGTATAAATTTTCCAGATTGCTACTTGGCCTTTAATGACCATGTGATCATTAAATGGTTGTGATTAACTGACACCTATCATTTTCTTAACTCCTTTTCTTCCATGTCCTATCTTAAAGTGTTAGATATATTTAAGTCATCTCTAATTTTTCACTATTTATAGGTATTTTTGCAATATACATGCAACATGAAAAGCCAACATAGCTCTTTTCTCATCTGGAATTGTATCACTGAATTAAGATTTCCAGGGGAAAAACATTACTAAACCCTTAGAAGGATATTTTTATGATTCCTGGTTGCTGTCCAAAAGTATTACAAAGTTACATTGCTATTAGCAACAAAAACTTGCTATATTAGACACTGATTATGTCAAAAGCATAAGAAAAAGACATGCTAAAAAATTTTATCCAAGTAATTTGAGATCTTCCTTTAATCTTCTAACTTTGATTATTCAAGGCTTTCCAAAATCAATGAGAATTTGTTCTATTTCTTTTAAACTTTGCTGTCTTTTTCAGTCACAGTTAAAGAGAATGAAGTTTTTTTTTTTTAATTCAGCATTCTTACTCTAAAGAGGATAGAACATGTAATCAATTGCATTGTTTTCCTTAAAAACATATACACATGTGGCCATCTCATAAGTAACAGCATCGGCTAGAAAAGCCTAGAATTCAATCACACACACAAAAAAAACCCTACTACGATTAGCCACTTTTCAAAGTTTCGACATCCAAGGGAATTCCAGACTCAGCACTTCCCTGTAAGGGCCCCAGTTCAATCTCTGGTCAGGGAGCTAAGACCCTACAAGCCACATGGGCCCACCAAAAAAAAAATTTCAACTTCCATTAACAAAAAGGTCCACACATGACGCAAGGTGTCTCTCTTGACTTGCAGTCTAGAGAAAGACCAAGACCACCACCAAAGAGTCTACAGAATCATTACATAAAAATAATGGTCAACTGAGCTCTGTGGAAAATTCTTAAAGAGATAGGAATACCAGACCACCTTACCTGTCTCCTGAGAAACCTGTATACAGGTCAAGAAGCAACAATTAGAACCAGACATGGAACAACTAGGAAAGGAGTTCACAATTGGGAAAGGAGTACAGCAAGGCTGTATACTGTTACCCTGCTTATTTAACATATGTGCAGAGTACATCATTTGAAATCCTGGGGCTGGATAAATCACAAGCTGGAATCAAGACTGCCAGGAGAAACATCAACAACCTCAGATATGCAAATAATACTGCTCTAACAGCAGTATTTCTTTCCAATTCCAAAGAAAGGCAATGCCAAAGAATGCTCAAACTACCGCACAATTGCACTCATCTCACACGCTAGTAAAGTAATGCTCAAAATTCTCCAAGCCAGGCTTCAGCAATATGTGAACCGTGAACTCCCTAATGTTCAAGCTGGTTTTAGAACAGGCAGAGGAACCAGAGATCAAATTGCCAACATCCACTGGATCATGGAAAAAGCAAGAGAGTTCCAGAAAAACATCTATTTCTGCTTTATTGACTATGCCAAAGCCTTTGACTGTGTGGATCACAATAAACTGTGGAAAATTCTGAAAGAGATGGGAATACCAGACNATAGCCTTGACTAGACGGACCTTAGTCAGCAAAGTAATGTCTCTGCTTTTGAATATACTGTCTGGGTTGGTCATAACTTTTCTTCCAAGGAGTAAGCGTCTTTTAATTTCATGGCTGCAGTCACCATCTGCAGTGATTTTGGAGCCCCCAAAAATAAAGTCTGACACGCTGCAAACCCAAAAAGGTATTCGGGAGGTGGGGCAGTTCCCCATCTTCCAAGTTATAAGAATCCCTTCAATTTCTTACTGAAAATATATATTCCCTGGCCCCATTCCATACTTACTGGATGGGTAGGACTCAGGAATCTATTCCTAGTAGGCACTTGGGCAAATCTGGGAAATGGGACGGGGCAGACATCCTAAGCAGACCCATAAAGGCTCATTCTTAAACACACTGACCAAACCCTGCTAGGTTCATTGGTGGCTCAGGAGAAAAAAAAAATCTGAAGACCAAGGACTCCCAAGCCCCTCTGTAGCTGGAGGAAACAGAGTAGCCAAATTGGTTTTTTTTTTTTTCTTGGAACTTAAACATCCAAAAAATAATTATTTCCGTTTTTTCTATGCTGCAAGCACATTTTCCTTTCTGTAAAATTTTTATTAATTTCTAATAGACATAACTCCAAGGGCCTCCTCACTGTTCTATCCTCTTCTACACCTGTCCCATTCGCTTCTCAACCCACCAACCAGAGTAGTTTTGTTAAATAAGCCACTGTCCCTTCTTTGAAACCCTACTCTGGCTTTCCAATTCATCACAGTAAAAGCCACTGGCAGCTACAGTATTGACAAGGATCTAAAAGACCTACTGTCCCCTGCCCTGCTCCCTGCTTTCTTCTGGTGCTCCAGCTAGATTCTCCTGGTTATTCATTCTCTCTAGGGATGCTCCCTCGGGGAGCCTGTACACCTGCTGCTGTTGCCTATGCCTGGGACTCTCTTTCCCCCAGATGTCAGCACAGAACCCTATTTTACCTCCTTCAAGACTGTTTCAAGTCCATCTTTATAAACCAGTGACCAAATGCTCCCTATACTCCATCCTTACTGTATTTTCCTTAATTTGGTTTATATCTGCCTCCTACTAGCACTTAAGTTTCCTAAGGACAACGATTTTGTCTGTTTTATTCACTGTTGTGTCATCAGGGCCTAGAAGAATAGTAGATGCTCAAAACAGTATTTGTATTTTTAAAAAATGAAAGAATTTTTATCCTGAGTGTTCCAAATAATGTCCCCAACTCTAGTTTCCAGTCCTTCAGTCTCTCTCTTTTAATTTTTTTTTAATAAAGTTGACTTTTCTCTCTTATATGGAAGAGGACTGAAGGTCTGCATTCAGAGCTGCTATGAAGGTGATTGCAACCATGAAATTAAAAGACACTTACTCCTTGGAAGGAAAGTTATGACCAACCTAGACAGCATAGTAAAAAGCAGAGCCATTACTTTGCCAACAAAGGTCCGTCTAGTCAAGGCTATGGTTTTTTCCAGTAGTCATGTATGGATGTGAGAGCTGGACTATAAAGAAAGCTGAGCGCCAAAGAATTGATGCTTTTGAACGGTGGTGTTGGAGAAGACTCTTGAGAGTCCCTTGGGCTGCAAGGAGATCCAACCAGTCCATTCTGAAGGAGATCAGTCCTGGGTGTTCTTTGGAAGGAATGATGCTAAAGCTGAAACTCCAGTACTTTGGCCACCTCATGAAAAGAGTTGACTCATTGGAAAAGACTCTGATGCTGGGAGGGATTGGGGGCAGGAGGAGAAGGGGACGACCGAGGATGAGATGGCTGGATGGCATCACCGACTCAATGGACATGAGTTTGGGTGAAGTCTGGGAGTTGGTGATGGAGAGGGAGGTCTGGTATGCTGCGATTCATNTCTGATGCTGGGAGGGATTGGGGGCAGGAGGAGAAGGGGACGACCGAGGATGAGATGGCTGGATGGCATCACCGACTCAATGGACATGAGTTTGGGTGAAGTCTGGGAGTTGGTGATGGACAGGGAGGCCTGGCGCGCTGCGGTTCATGGGGTTGCAAAGAGTCGGACACGACTGAGCAACTGAACTGATACTGAACTGATGAAGGTTCCTTGCTCATCAGGTATTTTTGGTTCATTTTGGTGTTTTTTGTTTGTTTTTGTTTTGGGGGTTGACTGTGTGGCATGTGGGATCTTAGTTCCCTGACCGGGAATCGAACCCAGGCCTCCCACAGTGGTAACACAGTTTTAACCACTGGACCACCAGGGAAGTCCTAACCCTTCGGTTTCTGGTGCTGCTTCCTGCACCCACAATTCTCCTACTGATACATCTGAAAAACAAGTTTAGAATTTTAAAAAAGCCCTGACTCACAGACTTGGCATGCATTTACAAAAATAACATTATCAAAGTTTGGAAGAAATGTTGAGCTTTGGGGGAATACACGACAAAGGTTAAGGATAGATATGGTCTTGTAAATAAGCTGATTAAAACCACAACTGTTTTACCTTCATTAAAAGTGTGAGCACAAGTCTGCTTAAGGGAGCTAAAAGGGAAGATGATTAAAGGCTCTTAAATGCTGAACACATACCTCTGGAATAAGATTTCAGAGAAAAGGGTGAGGAGAGGCTTGCCAAACCTACAGACAACTCCTGTGCATTTCAGAGAAAACTAGAATAGTCAGGAAAGTGTGGCATTCAGCAATTCAGAAGCATGTTAGAAGTTCATAGCAAAATGTCAGAAAGCATTCAGTAAGACAATTTACAATATAAAACAAAGCAAGCTCAAATTGACACACAAGTTCAACAAGTTCCCTGTGTGAATTTAATGTTCATCCTAGATGTGGGGGGTGGGGATCATATTCTCCGTGAAGGAACTCCCTGGTGGTCCAGTGGTTAGGATTCTGCTGTGCTTTCACTGCTGAGGGCCCAGGTTTGATCCTTGGTCAGGGAACTAGGATCCCACGGGAGGTGCTGTGTGGCCAAAAAGCAAATAAACAAAAATACATTCTCCAAGTACACCCAAGACACAGAGCAATCTAGACACCCTAGCCAAGTCGTTTTTCCATAGCAAGTGGGATCCTGCTTCAAGTCTGGAGGCTTTTTGGCTGGCCTACCCTCTCTTTAGTGAGGGGCCTGTTAATACAGACTTGACCTTCAGAAGCTTCCCACTGTCCATCTGGGTGAATCGAAGGCAAGAGCAGCACCTACTTCTCAGGATCTCTTTTTTACAAATCTGGCAGAAAAAAATAAAACAAAACCCTGAATTCTGAACATGTTTCATCTCCACAAAGAGCTAGAAAAGGCTCAAGACTGCTCACTGGTTGCTACGGATGTCTAAGCCTACGCAGGCTCTGACTCTGACCTTCCACACCTCCTTAGGTAAAGCAGAACCTCCTGGCAGATACCTTCCCTAACTTGCCCTCTCTTGCTAGAATCCATCACTGGGTCCTCCAGGGGTAAGGCGCCTGCTCAGTTCTCTCATCTGCCAGGAATATGCTCCCCTGTCTGCAGGTTCAGAGACAGGAAGGCACTGTATCCAGACCCAGAAGTCTTTTCAAGTCTGATTTTAAAGATGGCAAGTAGAACACCAGATGGCTCTCTGTGCATTTGGTTGTCAACATAAAGCTCCAGTTTTATAGAGAAACTTTTTCCCCCAGAAAAATGCCTAGTTGTAGAAAAATGTTCAAAATGACATTTTAATCTCACTGAAGCACTGGGTCTTTTGAGGAAAATTAGGAACTGGGTGATGCTGGTGTTGTCCAAACTTTCCCTCCAATCAAATCTGCTCCCCCTGAAGCAACGCTGTCCACGTGTTTAAAGACACAGAACTCTTGGCTCAAATGAGAACTCTTCACAGCAGAGGACCAACAGAGTAAAATCAGCAATGCAGTTCACCTTCTCTAGAGGGCTTTCCAGGCTTTTTGTTTCAGGCTTTCCTATTTCCCTCCTTTTCTGGATACTTTCTGGACATAGTCACTGGGGTAAAAGAGAAGGGAAAACATGACTTTTTGATAGAGTTGTGAGAAAATCTTCCTCCTTCGAGAAGGACCCAAGCTCCTCAGCAGAGAATCCCTGCCAATGGTGGGTGGCCCCCTGCCACTTCAAGTTCTGCTGCCTCCTCCCTCCTCACCGCCCTCCTCCTGGCCCCGCCCCCATGGTGCACTGGATAGCACCCCACCTACTCCCCTTCTCCCAGGGAGCTTGCCCCTCCTAAACCTCCCGTGGTGTCCTTCTTCTGCTCTAAGTCCGCTATTTGCCCTGCCCCCTGTCCTCCAGACTGCCAGGCCCTACAACTGTGGGACTTTCTAGAATCTTCTAGCATGTTCTTTCTGACTTCTGTATCACCTCAGTTCCAATCTCCACCTCAGTCTTGGACAAAGTTGTAAGAGATGTTCTGTGCTCCACTGTCCTTATCATTGTGACCAAAACATTCAACCCAGGTTGCAATTTTAGGTTTTAAAATATTGCCCATTCAAAAATCTAAACATAAAAACCACACTTGGGGAGTGAGGAAGATGTGGGAGGTAAGGCAGACTCTGACAGGAAGAAGGTAACTATGAGACCACAGGACTGCAGGGAAAAGAACAGATACTGCGAGTCCAATTCTGAGCCCTGGATCTGATACCCAAGCTCTGATCTTCGAATACGCCTCTAGACATAAAATGCTAGTTTTTCCATATCAACTGAGTTCATTTGTATGGTCTTTTTTGCAAATCATTTGAAGTTGCAGCAAAAACTCTACTCCAGTAATTAGTCAAATCTCCACGTATAGACAAATAATATGCCAGGCATCAGTGGGAAAAAATTCTGCTCCTATTTTTTGTTCCTCTGAGATATTTGTTTTATTTGAAACACCACTACACTGAAGATTTAACTTACTTCTTCCCATTTATTAATATCACATCTCAATTCTCTGCTTTCTCTTTAAACTTTTAAGTGTGTGTGTCTTATTTATCACCCCATTTCTTTTTTTCTCTTTCATTCATTTTTTCCCTCATTCAACTCATAGGGATTGCATTTCTAAATAAGCCCTAGGCATTGTGGACCTAGAGGTTACCCAAAAAAAAATTACTAGCAAGGACATCAGGAAACATGTACTAAATAACTACATACTGCAGGGTGGAATATCAAATGTCTTTCAAAGAAATACAAATAAAATGGAGGAATTGAGGGGAACTTCATGTGTCAGTCACTCAGTCCATGTACAGCTCTTTGCGACCCCATGGAATCTGCCACGCTCCTCTATCCATGGAATTCTCCAGGCAAGAATACCAGAGTGGGTTCCCATGTCCTACTCGAGGGGATCTTCCCGACCCAGGGATCGAACCCACATCTTTTACATCTCCTGCACTGGCAGGTGGGTTCTTTACCACTCGCGCCACCTGGAAAGCCTCATAATAAACATCATAAAGGTGCATAAATGTATAGTAGCTGACCACATAATTTATTGTTTAAAACAGCCTGTTTTAGAGTAAAAAATAAAGGTACTATTAATAACTAACCTAGTTTGAGGCTAACTGGGACAGTCCCAGGCAAAGATTATGTTGACTTTGTAATCTTTTATCTTGGTAACAGGAACCACCCCCTCAATGAGAAAACTATCTATCCCTTCTGGATCACACATGTTCTTTACCCTACATAGTGATCCTTGTGTGTGGGTATTAGTCGCTCAGTCGTCTCCAACTCCTTGCAACCTCACGGTCTGTCCAGGGAATTCTCTAGGCAAGAATACCGGAGTGGGTTGCTGTTTCCTTCTCCAGGGGAATCTTCCCAACCCATGGATTGAACCCAGGTCTCCTGCATTGCAGCCAGATTCTTTAGCGTTTAGGCAGGCAGACTGCTTACCATCTGCACTACTATAGTGATGCTTGCTTTTGTACTAATCATTTCCCGTCTTAATTCTCTATTTTAAAATTTTGAGATCACCTATAGGAGAGCAAGGACAGACCTTCTGAGGCAGTGGTGCCGGAGTCAGAAGAGCTGGGTATAGCCTCGATTCTAACATTTCTTAGAATGCACTCCCACTGAGAAAATCATTTAAATACCTGCAGCCTCGGTTTTCTCCTCTGTAAAATTAGAAAAATCAGCATTATGAGGGAGGTGTAAGGCAGTTCAGAAGAGAAACAACTTCGGATATTTGGCATGCTTTATATGCACAGAAAGCAGTGAATTTTCCTCCTCCCCGCAAGAAATCACCATTTGTGAAGGGCTGCTTCGGTGGGGTCCTGTTACATTATCGAAAAGCAGAAATAAAAACACCTCCTTTACAACATTTCCCTAGTTAGATCCGACTGAAAGGAATAATAAGGTTAATAAGAAAAAGAAAAGAAAGACAGTTAATAAAAGATTAACTATTAAGCCTAGAAGCCACACAAATCCTTCTGCGCTCACTGTGCAAAACCTTTCCTCCCGAGCAACTTGACATTTTGAAGCTTTGCTTTCCTGGGGATGCTCATCTCTTATTCACAGAGACACTGATGTGATGGAAGCCTGTTAACTCAGAACAGAGAATAAACCATCCAGGTCGCCTCACCTGACACAATCAGGCTCCGAGTTATATGTCAAATTACCATAAGCAGCTCCAGCACTCTTCGATCCCCCCCTGTGAGCACCCCTGCCCAGCTCAACGTGCCCTTCTTAGCTTCTGCTTGTAATGAATTAAATATGTAAGTCAGAGTCATAGATTAAGCCAGAGGCCAGCCATCATTTGAATTATAATGGGGGACATACCCTCACTTTTAATTATGATGAAACTGTGCTAAATTCCAGTCCTAAAATGGGGCCCTTTGCCTACAGGGGTCAGCAAAGTTGACTGGGTAGGTACGATGCCTAAAGGGACATGCCCTGTGTAACAGGGAAACCAGTATTCACTGGGGCCATGGCAGCTGTGCAGAAATGCAGGGTCAGGTTGCCAATTTTTCAAGAGAAGCCAGAAATTCATATTTTATGGAAAACCTTCTGATTTATAAATGTGGGCAACTAGTTCAATTGTTTAAAACTCTGTGGCTTCCCCAGAAGCCAGACCCATTAAGTCTGTTTCTGAGATGGAAGGGAACTTACGCAGAGTTCAAAACCTCATTTCACAGCTGAGCAAAGTGAATCCCAAAGCGGACAAATGATTTTCCAAGGGGAAAGTGACAAATTCAGCAGCAGAACCAGAACTAGAAAGAACACCTGTCTCCTGTCTCCTGCATCCCTTTCCTTCCATGAATGAGGTTAATGGCTTTAGGCAAAGTGAGCAGACTCAAGTCTGGCTTACAGAGCACCCAGAACATCATCCATTTGCCATTCTACTTACTCTCTCTGGCTTCTGGACAGTGAATAGGATGCATTCTCTGCCATCATATGAGGCAAGAAGCAGAATGCTTCTGTTCCCAGTTGATCTTCCCCTCACGTAGAGCCTGTCACTGTGGTAGGGCTCGGCGTCACGAAAGGACGGGCTAGCACTCCCATGCCTACTGGGGAAGGGGACTGGGATAGTCGACAGTCCAAGACAAGCAAGGCTCACTCAGCAGGAGAAAATGAAGAACAAAACTTACGTTCACATAACACTCCCACTAACCTCAGTGGGAGCTGTGCTTACGGGGACTGCAGGATCAGCAGTTAAACAGAAACTGGAATGAAGCAGGAAAGCTCAAGTCATAGGTCATTATTAGGACTGTCATTATTAGCTTCCAATTTACAGAAGAGTTCACTGTCTAGGGAGATCTCCCTCTACTGACTCTTAGGGCAGGGTCTACAAAAGAACTCCGGTTTAGATCCCAGTGGCGGTGTGTGTACAGTTGAAGAAACTTGGCAAATCAGAGAAGTGAGGACAGATGCCAACAAAGTTTAGAAAATATGCCTAGTTGGTTTTGTCCTGTCGGCCTCCGAGGTGCATAATATTCCAGTGTAAGGAATCAGAGCTGGGGATGGTGCCTGGTAAACAGCAGGTATTTTATTAATATTTAGTGGTCAAATGAAAGTGTAGACTGAAAGAAAAATGCAGAGTTGAGCTGAGTTTTATTCAGGGTCTTACTAAAGACCCTAGCTTGGGAATCATCCCCTCCATAGCGCTGGGGGGACTGCTCCAAAGAGACAGGGGGGAAAGTCAGTATAAAGATGACTTTGGCTAGGGAATTGGCGCAGGAAAGCATGCATCTCAGTAAAAGGTTACTGTTAATCCAGAGGAACAGATGTCTCAGTTAATGAATTTAGTGCTTTTCTATGTATGTGAAGATACAAGAGTCTGGGTTCATAAAGGTTTTTCTTGAGATCTATGTAACTGTCTAAGGGAACTGTTTTGCCAAAATATAGAGTGCTTCATCCTGTTTTTCATCCTTGATTCTTTCCAGGGTGTGCTGTCATCAGTGACTGAAGTAGCTGAAGACTTGATCCTTGCAGAACCTGACAGCAAGCAACATTCTTTGACTTACAGAAAGAAAAAAAAAAGGATAGGAGGTTCACATTTCTTGCTGGACTCATGTAACAGGCCTCTCAACCTAATAGGACAGAACTAGCCACTACATTGGCTGCTTCCTGGGAGCCATCGAAGAAAGGCCAGGAACCAATAGGAGAGGGTTCTGCGGCTGTCCTGGCACAAAGCCATGACCTTTAAAGCTGTGTGTGGCTCAAGGCGGGGTGGGAGGAGGGAGGAGGGCCCCAGCTCTGGCTGCGGCTGGGCCTTCCCCAGTAGGTAAACGGAAAAGCCTCTGCAGGCTTCCCTAATTTCTAAATAAATCCTCCTCTGTGATAATGATAATATCAAAATACTATATTTGATACAATAATCAATTAAGGAAAAATCTGCTCCTTCAATTTTTAAGTCCAGTATCTTTTGAAAAGGATTTTCAGTGAGGGAAGAATGTTTCTGTGGTTCTACTGTCAGTAAATATAATGTTAAAATGTATTGAATGATTGTAGATGGTTAACAAGTCTTTTTTTTTTTTTTTGATGGGGGTGGGTAAATGGGTCATCCCTACAATTATTTAAACCTTTCTGAATGTTTGGAAATGGTTACAGTAAAATATTGGAAGTAAAGCTGCCCACAGTCAAAAGACCTGCAGGCAGCTTCATAAACCATGTTCTGGCAGCAAAGGGAGTACTTGTCCTGACATCACATGCTTGCAGCAACCATGGGGATCTAAACATGTGCGCTCTCAAAGAACTTCTTACAAACCAACAAAGGTGTGGAGATGTGAAATTATTTTCTCAAGGCCAAAATGCTAAATGGCAGAGTTGAGAGGGAAAAAAACTAAAGCATCTGGCATCAACTTTTGCCCTTAATTATCATTCCTCTCACTCTCATAAGGGTCAAATATTCCTAATTGTCTATTTCATCTATTTTTGAATATTTACATAACTGTTTATGGCATTTTTCTAGGTAAAATGCATTTAATTTTATATTGTCTAATATATATCTCTTCTAGGTTCTAGATCAAATACAATTCTTAACATGCATAAAGTATGTTATTCTTTGGAAAAGAACAATGTGAATTTCTAGACTAATCTCATTACTCAACCTCTTTCGGAGGAACTAAGAAGTTCAGAATGACAAGCAAAAGGTTAACACTTCATCCTCCTAGATTTGTGTTGATGTTGTTTAGTTGCTAAGTCATATCCAACTTTTGGGACCCCACAGACTGTAGCCCACCAGGTTCCTCTGTTCATGGGACTTCCCAGGCAAGAATACTAGAGTGGGCTGCCATTTTCTTCTCCAGGGGATCTTCCCAACCCAGGGATCAAACCCATGTCTCTTCCATTGGCAGATGGATTCTTTACTGCTGAGCCACCGGGGAAGCCTATCCTCAATTTAGAAATGCCTAATAAACCAAATTGACTGTGTGGATCCCAATAAACTGTGGAAAATTCTGAGAGAGATGGGAATACCAGACCACCTGACCTGCCTCTTGAGAAACCTGTANACGTGCCCTTCTTAGCTTCTGCTTGTAATGAATTAAATATGTAAGTCAGAGTCATAGATTAAGCCAGAGGCCAGCCATCATTTGAATTATAATGGGGGACATACCCTCACTTTTAATTATGATGAAACTGTGCTAAATTCCAGTCCTAAAATGGGGCCCTTTGCCTACAGGGGTCAGCAAAGTTGACTGGGTAGGTACGATGCCTAAAGGGACATGCCCTGTGTAACAGGGAAACCAGTATTCACTGGGGCCATGGCAGCTGTGCAGAAATGCAGGGTCAGGTTGCCAATTTTTCAAGAGAAGCCAGAAATTCATATTTTATGGAAAACCTTCTGATTTATAAATGTGGGCAACTAGTTCAATTGTTTAAAACTCTGTGGCTTCCCCAGAAGCCAGACCCATTAAGTCTGTTTCTGAGATGGAAGGGAACTTACGCAGAGTTCAAAACCTCATTTCACAGCTGAGCAAAGTGAATCCCAAAGCGGACAAATGATTTTCCAAGGGGAAAGTGACAAATTCAGCAGCAGAACCAGAACTAGAAAGAACACCTGTCTCCTGTCTCCTGCATCCCTTTCCTTCCATGAATGAGGTTAATGGCTTTAGGCAAAGTGAGCAGACTCAAGTCTGGCTTACAGAGCACCCAGAACATCATCCATTTGCCATTCTACTTACTCTCTCTGGCTTCTGGACAGTGAATAGGATGCATTCTCTGCCATCATATGAGGCAAGAAGCAGAATGCTTCTGTTCCCAGTTGATCTTCCCCTCACGTAGAGCCTGTCACTGTGGTAGGGCTCGGCGTCACGAAAGGACGGGCTAGCACTCCCATGCCTACTGGGGAAGGGGACTGGGATAGTCGACAGTCCAAGACAAGCAAGGCTCACTCAGCAGGAGAAAATGAAGAACAAAACTTACGTTCACATAACACTCCCACTAACCTCAGTGGGAGCTGTGCTTACGGGGACTGCAGGATCAGCAGTTAAACAGAAACTGGAATGAAGCAGGAAAGCTCAAGTCATAGGTCATTATTAGGACTGTCATTATTAGCTTCCAATTTACAGAAGAGTTCACTGTCTAGGGAGATCTCCCTCTACTGACTCTTAGGGCAGGGTCTACAAAAGAACTCCGGTTTAGATCCCAGTGGCGGTGTGTGTACAGTTGAAGAAACTTGGCAAATCAGAGAAGTGAGGACAGATGCCAACAAAGTTTAGAAAATATGCCTAGTTGGTTTTGTCCTGTCGGCCTCCGAGGTGCATAATATTCCAGTGTAAGGAATCAGAGCTGGGGATGGTGCCTGGTAAACAGCAGGTATTTTATTAATATTTAGTGGTCAAATGAAAGTGTAGACTGAAAGAAAAATGCAGAGTTGAGCTGAGTTTTATTCAGGGTCTTACTAAAGACCCTAGCTTGGGAATCATCCCCTCCATAGCGCTGGGGGGACTGCTCCAAAGAGACAGGGGGGAAAGTCAGTATAAAGATGACTTTGGCTAGGGAATTGGCGCAGGAAAGCATGCATCTCAGTAAAAGGTTACTGTTAATCCAGAGGAACAGATGTCTCAGTTAATGAATTTAGTGCTTTTCTATGTATGTGAAGATACAAGAGTCTGGGTTCATAAAGGTTTTTCTTGAGATCTATGTAACTGTCTAAGGGAACTGTTTTGCCAAAATATAGAGTGCTTCATCCTGTTTTTCATCCTTGATTCTTTCCAGGGTGTGCTGTCATCAGTGACTGAAGTAGCTGAAGACTTGATCCTTGCAGAACCTGACAGCAAGCAACATTCTTTGACTTACAGAAAGAAAAAAAAAAGGATAGGAGGTTCACATTTCTTGCTGGACTCATGTAACAGGCCTCTCAACCTAATAGGACAGAACTAGCCACTACATTGGCTGCTTCCTGGGAGCCATCGAAGAAAGGCCAGGAACCAATAGGAGAGGGTTCTGCGGCTGTCCTGGCACAAAGCCATGACCTTTAAAGCTGTGTGTGGCTCAAGGCGGGGTGGGAGGAGGGAGGAGGGCCCCAGCTCTGGCTGCGGCTGGGCCTTCCCCAGTAGGTAAACGGAAAAGCCTCTGCAGGCTTCCCTAATTTCTAAATAAATCCTCCTCTGTGATAATGATAATATCAAAATACTATATTTGATACAATAATCAATTAAGGAAAAATCTGCTCCTTCAATTTTTAAGTCCAGTATCTTTTGAAAAGGATTTTCAGTGAGGGAAGAATGTTTCTGTGGTTCTACTGTCAGTAAATATAATGTTAAAATGTATTGAATGATTGTAGATGGTTAACAAGTCTTTTTTTTTTTTTTTGATGGGGGTGGGTAAATGGGTCATCCCTACAATTATTTAAACCTTTCTGAATGTTTGGAAATGGTTACAGTAAAATATTGGAAGTAAAGCTGCCCACAGTCAAAAGACCTGCAGGCAGCTTCATAAACCATGTTCTGGCAGCAAAGGGAGTACTTGTCCTGACATCACATGCTTGCAGCAACCATGGGGATCTAAACATGTGCGCTCTCAAAGAACTTCTTACAAACCAACAAAGGTGTGGAGATGTGAAATTATTTTCTCAAGGCCAAAATGCTAAATGGCAGAGTTGAGAGGGAAAAAAACTAAAGCATCTGGCATCAACTTTTGCCCTTAATTATCATTCCTCTCACTCTCATAAGGGTCAAATATTCCTAATTGTCTATTTCATCTATTTTTGAATATTTACATAACTGTTTATGGCATTTTTCTAGGTAAAATGCATTTAATTTTATATTGTCTAATATATATCTCTTCTAGGTTCTAGATCAAATACAATTCTTAACATGCATAAAGTATGTTATTCTTTGGAAAAGAACAATGTGAATTTCTAGACTAATCTCATTACTCAACCTCTTTCGGAGGAACTAAGAAGTTCAGAATGACAAGCAAAAGGTTAACACTTCATCCTCCTAGATTTGTGTTGATGTTGTTTAGTTGCTAAGTCATATCCAACTTTTGGGACCCCACAGACTGTAGCCCACCAGGTTCCTCTGTTCATGGGACTTCCCAGGCAAGAATACTAGAGTGGGCTGCCATTTTCTTCTCCAGGGGATCTTCCCAACCCAGGGATCAAACCCATGTCTCTTCCATTGGCAGATGGATTCTTTACTGCTGAGCCACCGGGGAAGCCTATCCTCAATTTAGAAATGCCTAATAAACCAAATTGACTGTGTGGATCCCAATAAACTGTGGAAAATTCTGAGAGAGATGGGAATACCAGACCACCTGACCTGCCTCTTGAGAAACCTGTATGCAGGTCAGGAAGCAACAGATAGAACTAGACATGGAACAACAGACTGATTCCAAATAGGAAAAGGAGTACGTCAAGGCTGTATATTGTCACCCTGCTTATTTAACTTATATGCAGAGTACATCATGAGAAACACTGGACTGGAAGAAGCACAAACTGGAAATAAGATTGCCGGGAGAAATATCAATCACCTCAGATATGCAGATGACACCACCCTTATGGCAGAAAGTGAAGAAGAACTAAAAAGCCTCTTGATGAAAGTGAAAGAGGAGAGTGAAAAAGTTGGCTTAAAACTCAATATTCAGAAAACTAAGATCATGGCATTTGGTCCCATCACTGCACAGCAAATAGATGGGGAAAGAGTGGAAACAGTGGCTGATTTTATTTGGGGAGGCTCCAAAATCACTGCAGATGGTGACTGTAGCCATGAAATTAAAAGACACTTACTCCTTGGAAGGAAAGCTACAACCAGCCTAGACAGCATATTAAAAAGCAGAGACATTACTTTGCCAACAAAGGTCCGTCTCGTCAAGGCTATGGTGTTTCTAGTAGTCATGTATGGATGTGAGAGTTGGACTATAAAAAAAGCTGAGCACCGAAGAATTGATGCTTTTGAACTGTGTTGTTGGAGAAGACTCTTGAGAGTCCCTTGGACTGCAAGGAGATCCAACCAGTCCATCCTAAAGGAGATCAGTCCTGGGTGTTCACCGGAAGGTCTGATGTTGAAGCCGAAACTCCAATACTTTGGCCACCTGATGTGAAGAGCTGACTCATTTGAAAAGACTCTGATGTTGGGAAAGATTGAGGGCAGGAGGAGAAGGGGATGACAGAGGATGAGATGGTTGGATGGCATCACCAACTCAATGGACATGAGTTTGGGCAGACTCCAGGAGTTGGTGTTGGACAGGGAGGCCTGGCATGCTGCGGTTCATGGGGTTGCAAAGAGTCGGACATGACTGAGCGACTGAACTGAACAACTGGTGTCAAAGAATAGCTTGGTGTGTGTGTGGGGGAAACCCATGCAGTGAAATTGGACACTGAATACTGAATATTACGTAGTCCTATGCCTGGCTTCTTTTGCTTAGCATAGTAATTTGTTCAGCCGTGTTGTTCATGTGTCAGCAACTTGTTCCTTTTAAAAGGTAAATTTTACTCTATTGTGTAGATAAACTACATTTATTTGCTAATGATTGCAGTTGTATTGCTTTTAAGTTTGGGGCTATTATGAATAATACTCCTATGTACATTTGCATAATTGTCTGTGTGGACATATGTTTTCATTTCTCTTGAATAGATACCTAAGAGTGAAATAGCTGGACCATATTTTGTTGTTCAGTCACTCAGTCGTGGCCACCTGATGCAGAGAGCTGACTCACTGGAAAAGACCCTGATGCTAGGAAAGACTGAGGGCAGGAGGAGAAGGGGACAGCAGAGGATGAGATGGTTAGATGGCATCACTGACTCAATGGACATGAGTTTGGGCAAACTCTGGGGGTTGGCAATGGACAGGGAGGCCTGGCGTGCTGCCGTTCATGGGGTCGCAAAGAGTCGCACACGACTGAGTGACTGAACTAAACTGAATAAACCAAATAATCAGAACACCATATCTTTTCATCATTTACTGTTGCAGGACTATCGAGCACTTATGGATAGCAAAGTAGGCTTAAACCCAGCTGTACCATTCTAAGTAATACTGTCACTGAAGTAGGTTATGGTTGAATATTGAACTCTACAACCAAGAAAGCACTGTTTAGAATCAAGTCACACAGATGCATCAGCCTTGAAGTATACCCCCATCCCTTTCCTCAGTTTGTAGTAGTAAGTCAGTGTCTATACCTGAACCCATTCAGAAATCTGAGAGTTTTTCCATTTTGTACAGCTCTATTAAAAGAGGGTTCATGTCCTATAAATTCATTCCAATGTTTTAGAAGACCTAAAAATTTCCCTACCTCTAACAAAAAAACTCTTCAGTCATGCGTGATCCCCCCTTATTCTTTCTGAACTCAGAGCAACTAGTTGATATTTGCTTGTCAAAATTCTTCATTGCTTGAAGGTTGTTATTTAAAAACTGAACCATCAGCTCCTGATGACCAGGGCCTTGGCTTATTTATGACTTACACGTTCTGCCCCTAACAAAGTCTTCAAGTAAAATTGGTCTTCAATTGATCTAATCATTCTTGAAACTTCCCTTAAGGTTCTTAATTTCTAATGATGCAACCATCCTTGAAATCTTCAACCATCCTTGAAGATTGAGGAGAGAAGAACCCCTCAATCTTCTTCTTTAACTATGGAAGCTAGGACTAAACCTAATACTTTCCTATAGGTTTAACTAGGGCATTTTATAAAGGAAAAGAAAACCCACCATTTTTACCTCTAGTTTGTCTTTTAAAAAGTATCAAATTGTTTTCCTGATCTGGTTAAGATTTACTGCATATGGTCACCATGTTGTCTCACGTTAGGGTAAACTGAAGTCAAAAAAATGAACACTTGGGTTTTTTCTTCATTCAATTGCACACTGGAGGAAAAAAACTGATATAAAAGACCATTATTTCAAGAGCACTCCTACCAAATTTGATTTGGCAATCTTTTGGCATGATTCGAATGATTTCAGTAGGAGCTTTGTTTAATGAGCACACATGGTGAAAAGTCAAAAAGGTTCTATGCGGGTCAGAAGGAAGATGTTTTCCCTGAGACTCGGCCAACTCTCTTTTCTAAAGCCTTCTTCGCCCATGGGCCAAGCTTCCAGACTGCTGCTCAGTTCCATTTCTGGCCACCAGGTGGCACCAGAATCAGTTAAGAGGAAACGGGCTTACCGGGTCTTTACGTGATTTTGATGTAAACCTTTAAACTTTACATTTATTTTTATCTAGAAATCAGTGGGCTTCTGCCACCTGTTCCTTCGTGTGGTATGGGCTATGGGAAGGGGTGGGCTAAGACATGTGTAACTCATTCTTTCACCTCCTGCCCACTGTCTTCTGGTCAGCTGTTGTTTTAGGAGCAGTTCTTTGCACTGCAGCAGCCACCAACAGCGGGGGAACTTCTGGACTCCGCACTGTCAGACCTCCCTGCAAGCTCAAATGGATCTGTGATCACATCCTGTCAAAAGACAAACCGGGATGAAAGGATAAGTTAAAGATGTTTTGACAGACACTAACATTTCAGCTGGACTTAACGCTTATTTCCTACAAGGAGGACACAATTGTACAGTTCTGTGGGGTCCGGGGAGAAGACAATGGCACCCCATTCCAGTACTCTTGCCTGGAAAATCCCATGGATAGAGGAGCCTGGTGGGCTGCAGTCCATGGGGTCGCTAAGAGTTGGACACGACTCAGTGACTTCACTTTCACTTTTCACTTTCATGCATTGGAGAAGGAAATGGCAACCACTCCAGTGTTCTTGCCTGGAGAATCCCAGGGACGGCAGAGCCTGGTGGGCTGCCATCTATAGGATCGCACTGATTCGGACACGACTGAAGCGACTTAGCAGCAGTAGCAGCAGTGGGGTCCTGGAGCAGCATCAGTGACTCCGTTATCAAGGTGGCTGTCTTTTCCTGAAGTTTCTAATCAAGTTATCGCTATTTTCCAGGTAAACTTCATTTAAAGCTTCTGAAAGGTCCCTTTTGGGCCAGAAGAGTTGATTTTGCTTTATTCCATGGGATTCCCGTTTGTTTGTGCCTTTTACCTTTTTAGAACTGAGCTACTGACATGCTGGATCTTCTTCCCTTCCCTTACTCTAATCTCTAGAATCGTGTGCAAGAGAAGAAGGGAAGTACCAGATACCAGGGCCCTCATTAGCAACTGCTGATATTCAGATGTTGAGATTGCCAACCACAACCAGTAAGATTTCAGGGCAGAGTAAGTGGAACTTTCAAAAGATAAGACAGCAGTCTTTATTTTTCCTCCTTTCACCTTCTAATGAGATACCTCTACCAGCAGTCCCAACAGTCAGAGAAAAACCAGGCACAAGACTGCACATCAAGAATATGCACAAGCCACCTTATTAATGAAAGTGAATTCATTAAATATGATCTTACACTCCTATAATTTGTTGATGGACTGCAACCTACAAGTTACAAACAAGTTATTTGTTTGTAACTGCAAACAGAAAGATTAGAGAAGGAAATGGCAACTCACTCCAGCGTTCTTGCCTGGAGAATCCCAGGAACGGGGGAGCCTGGTGGGCTGCCGTCTCTGGGGTCGCNTTACAAACAAGTTATTTGTTTGTAACTGCAAACAGAAAGATTAGAGAAGGAAATGGCAACTCACTCCAGCGTTCTTGCCTGGAGAATCCCAGGAACGGGGGAGCCTGGTGGGCTGCCGTCTCTGGGGTCGCACAGAGCTGGACACAACTGAAGTGACTTAGCGGCGGCGGCAGCAAACAGAAAGATGTACAAGTAATATCAGTACCACTTCCAAATGTCTGCAACCAGCCCGAAAAGCTCTCAAAACCTGAAGGAACTGGAAGGTGGGACACCCTGACAAGCAGTCCTTTCCAGCACTAACTATGCTTCTATGAAGTGTAGATATGGAGAGCTAGTGCAGCATACTGGTTAAGAATGTCAGCTCCAGAAATAGATGTAGGTTCAGATTTACTCCTTTCTAGCTGTGTGACCTTGGATCAGCAAATTAATCTCTCTGAGCCTGTTTCTTCATTTGTAAAATGAAGAGGAGTATTATGAGGACTAAATGATAAGGTGCCTTCAACATATTAACTGTTTGTGATAAAGATTAGGTCCTCTAGACTACAACAAAATCAGTGTAGACGGTGACTGCAGCCATGAAATTAGAAGATGCTTGCTCCTTAGGAGAAACGCTATGACAAACCTAGACAGTGTATTTAAAAGCAGAGACAGCACTTTGCCAACAATGGTCTGTACGGTCCAAGTTATAGTTTTTCCAGTAGTCATGTGTGGATGTGAGAGTTGGACCATAAAGAAGGCTGAGTGCTGAAGTGTTGATGCTTTCAAATTGTGGTGCTGGAGAAGACTCTTGAGAGTTCCCAGGACAGCAAGATCAAACAAGTCAATCCTAAAGGAAGTCAACCCGGAATATTCATTGGAAGGATGGGTGCTGAGGCTGAAGCTCCAATTCTTTGGCTACCTGGTTTGAAGAGCCAATTCATGGGGAAAGACCCTGATGTTGGGAAAGACTGGGGACAGGAGGAGAAGCAGGCAAGAGAGGGTGAGATGGCTGGATGGCACCACTGACTCAGTGGACATGAGTTTGAGCAAACTCCGGGAGACAGGGAAAGACACGGAAGCCAGATGTGCTGCAGTCCATGGGGTGGCAGGGAGTCAGACACAACTCAGAGACTGAACAGCAGCAACACTGTCATGTGA
Organism: Oreotragus oreotragus; assembly: GCA_006410675.1. NCBI lineage: Eukaryota > Metazoa > Chordata > Mammalia > Artiodactyla > Bovidae > Oreotragus > Oreotragus oreotragus. The sequence continues at coordinate 306,954 of SJYX01024018.1, forward strand.
TCACTCCCACGACTATTAACTAGAGCAGGACACATAGCACATATCCTATCTGCATCACTATAGATGCTGCCGGCTTTTAATAACTCTTTTAGATAGCAAAATACACTCTGCTTGTCAGGATTTAAAAAGGAGGAGGAGGAGAAGAAAAAGGAAAAACGAGGACTCTCTAAAACAGTCATTATGGAGTCAAGTCCCAGAAAGAAGCAGCACTTTCATTCTTCTGCTGTGCCAACTGATAGGATGACAGAAATACGAGCAATTCCCTACACGCCTCCTGCTTGTGGTTCTCAGGACTCTATCACAAAGGTCTTCCATAAAAAAGATAAGAATGTCCTCCTCCGAAAGCCCAAGGTTGTATTTCTAGGACACACAGCTGCTTCATTCTTCAAATCTTCCTTCAGTGTCAATTAGTCCCATTTCAGAAACATGGAACGGATGGCACAACTGTAGGCTGAAAGAAGTAAGGCGAGAGAGATGGGAGATGGTTCTGATAAACCATTCCAAACATGGAGAAAGTTGCATTCCTGCCAGAGGTCAGGCATCCCCCTGCACATGAGGTACTGGAGAGCTCTGCTGGCAGAAAATTATCTCGGGCAGAAGCAAACACATCTAACTACAGTTTCCCAGCCAGAGTGGGCTGGGGGAAAGAGTCTGTTTACTTGTAACTAATCCTCTGACAGCCTTCAGAACCAGGATTCAGGAAACCAAGTAAAGGAGAATAGAATGATGAAAGTATTTCCAGATAAACACTGATTTTGACCAGCAAGATTTTGTTATCAGTGAACAACCACAAGAATTTCAAAAGACCAGGAACACATTCATGAAATGCAATGGGCTGAAAAGTCAGAATTCAAATTTCTCTACGTTTCCCTCAAAAATTATTTTTCCCTCAAAAGCAGAGTGCTCAAGAATCAAATAAAGCAAAAAAAAAACCCAAAAAAACCATAAATAAAATCACTTTTTACCTCTAGAGATGGTTTCTACACTTAGCTCAGATTATGCCACCAGGGAATTCCCTAATAAGCTTCACTCTTAAAGGACTGCTTGGGGACTTCCCTGGTGGATAAGCGTCCACGTGCCGCTGCAGGGCCATGGGCTTGATCCCTGATCCAGGAAGATCCCACATGCCTTGGAGCAACTATGCCCATGCGCCACAACTCCTGAGCCCACACTCTAGAGCCTGGGAGCTGCAACTACTGAAGCCCATGTACCTGACAGCCTGTGCTCCACAACACAGGAAGACCAGGCCAAACCAAAGAGTGGCCCCCCTCGCCGCAACTAGAGAAAGCCTGTGCAGAGCAACAAAGGCCCAGCGTGGCCAAATGAAAAAAGATTGCCTGGGAATTTCCTGGCAGTCAGGACTCAGTGCTCACCGCTGGAGCCCAGGGCTCAATGTCTGGTTCGGGAACTAAGATCCCAGAAGCACTGCGGGAAGGAAAAAAAAAAGACTGCGAGGTAACAAAAGGTGGAGGGAAAGGCACAAGAGTTACTTGTGTGTCAATGTCTTTGCCCCATGTATCTAAAATTTCTACAAAATATAAAGAGCAGAAAAGTGAAATTCTTGAAGATTACAGAAATTCTGAGCCAGGAGAAAGGGTACATGAGAGAATGATGAAAGAATCCTGCAGAGAGGGTCAGAATTCAAACACATAGAACACAGTTCCAAGATACCCAGCATCTTCAGTTCAGTTCAGTTCAGTCGCTCAGTCGTGTCCGACTCTTTGTGACCCCAAGAACGGTAGCACGCCAGGCCTCCCTGTCCATCACCAACTCCCGGGGTCCACCCAAACCCATGTCCATTGAGTCGATGATGCCATCCAACCATCTCATCCTCTGTTGTCCCCTTCTCCTCCTGCCCTCGATCTCTCCCACCTCCTGCCCTCAATCTTTCCCAGCATCAGGATCTTTTCCAATGAGTCAGCTCTTCACATCAGGTGACCAAAGTACTGGAGTTTCAGCTTCAACATCAGACCTTCCAATGAACACCCAGGACTGATCTCCTTTAGGATGGACTGGTTGGATCGTAGTCTTTAGTTGGACCAAGAATCTTAGCAAATACAAATCCATAACCATAACCACCTCTGTTTCTTGAGTATGTTATTACTTGCCAGGCATTCCCTAACATTTACATGTATCATTCCATTTGACTTTTACAATCTGAGGGGAAAAGGGATTATTATCTTGCCATTAAACATAAGGAAACCGAGGGTTTGAGGAGTTTAGGTAAGGAATCCAAGATTACACATAGGCGGCAGAGCCGAGATGTGTACATGGTCTATCGTGTACATACACCCCACCGTCCTGCCCCAGAAAGAGCAGTAGCTTATTTTGCTCAGCAGGACTTTGGTGCAGGTTAGAAGTTCTGTCAGACAAAAAAGACTTGAGATCCATCACTAAGCCTGTTCCAAATAACAGAATATTATAAATTAACAAATGGATTCATAATTATGAGAGCATGAATGGGGGAAAGGTAAAAATAAATAAGAGAAAGATGCCACTATCTGTTATCATTCTCTATCCATCTTCTTCACAGGGAGGTTGTGAGAGGTGACTGGAGATAACTTGTGATAAAATGCTTTTAAAAATGCTACACCAATATTTCAGTTACTAGAATAATTTTTAAATAAGAATCTAAGATATTTTAGGAAATATTCATTTTAGAATATGCTGGAATACTGGCTCAAATATTTCACACTAACGAAGATGCTGCTGCTACTGCTGCTAAGTCACTTCAGTTGTGTCCGACTCTGTGTGACCCCATAGACGGCAGCCCACCAGGCTCCCCCATCCCTGGGATTCTCCAGGCAAGAACACTGGAGTGGGTTGCCATTTCCTTCTCCAATGCATGAAAGAGAAAAGTGAAAGTGAAGTCGCTCAGTCTGTCTGTTAGCGACCCCATGGACTGCAGCCCACCAGGCTACTCCGTCCATTGGATTTTCCAGGCAAGAGAACTGGGGTGGGGTGCCATTGCCTTCCCCGAACAAAGATGGCTACAATCAAAACAGAAAATAACAACTGTTGGCAAGGATGCAGAGAAATGAGAACTCTTGCACATTGCTGGTAGGATTGTAGAATGGCGTAGCCACTGTAGGACACAGTTTGGTGACTTCAAAAAGTTAAATGGAGAATTTCCATATGACCCAACAATTCCACTCCTAGATACAGACCCAAAAGGATTCAAAACAACCACTCAAACAAGTACACGAGGCACATATACATGCATAGTCACAGCAACATTACAATAGCCAAAAAGTGGAAACAACCTAAACATCTCTCAACTGATGAATGAACTAGAAAGAAAAACTGTGGTATAGCCATATAAGGGACTATTATTCAGCTATGAAAAGGAATGAAATACTGCTATATGAATAAACCCTGAAAACATTACATTAAGTAAAAGAAGCCAGACAGAGAAGGTCACAAAGTATTGTATGATTCCACTTATACAAAATGTCCAGAAAAAGCAAATTCAGAGACAAGAAAACAGATTAGTTACTGCCAGGGATTGGGGAGGGGAGGATTGGGGATTACTGCTTAATGGGAATAGGATTTATTTGGGAGATGATGAAAGCTTTCTGGCACTAGACAGTGGTAATGGTTGCCCAACATTATAAACAGACTAAAAGCTACTAAATTGTACAGATTAAAATGGTTTTAAAAAATGGTTAAAAGAGTGAATTTTATGTTATGCAAATTTCACCTCAAGTTTTAAAAAACACTAAAAGAAAATAAGTAAATTTATAATGTTCACACAGAGCAGATCTTTCTAATGGTAACACCAGAGCCAGATACCACAAAGGAAACGACTGCATAAAAACTGAAAACATCTATTCAGGAGAAAAAGCAAATAAAAAGGGGAGTTCCCTTGTGGTTAAGCCTCTACGTTTCCACTGCAAGGGGCATGGGTTCAATCCCTGCCCAAGGAACGAATGTGCCCTGTGGCACAGCAATGAAAAAAAGCAAATGAAAAGATAAATGAGAAAAAAATTGCAACATAATAATAAACAAAGTCTTATATTACACAGGAAGTTCACAATAGATGAAATGTAAATGGTCAATAAACATAACCAAAAAGTTCAATGTACATAAAATAAGCAAATTACATTCTGCTTATCAGATTAAACAAAGATTTTTTTTTAAAACTGTTGTTCAGTCACTCAGTCACGCCTGACTCCTTGTGATCCCATGAACTGTAGCATGCCAGGCTTCCCTGTCCTTCACTATCTCCTGGAGTTTGCTCAAACTCATGTCCATTGAGTCGATGATGCCATCCAANAACAAAGATTTTTTTTTAAAACTGTTGTTCAGTCACTCAGTCACGCCTGACTCCTTGTGATCCCATGAACTGTAGCATGCCAGGCTTCCCTGTCCTTCACTATCTCCTGGAGTTTGCTCAAACTCATGTCCATTGAGTCGATGATGCCATCCAACCATCATCTTTTTTAAAAAGTAATAACCATATTAGTAAGAATACAGGGGAAAGGTATTCTCATACACTGCAGGCAGGCATGTAGGCTGGTACCATCTTTCTGACTATTCATATGAAAAGGTCTGTTATTGCTGTTTTGTCGCTAAGTTGTGTCCCATTCCTTGCGACCCCATGGACTGCAGCCCTCCAGGCTCCTCTGTCGGTGCGATTCCCCAGGCAAGAATACTGGAGTGGGGTGCCATTTCCTTCTCCAGGGGATCTTCCTGACCCAGGGAGAGAAGCCACGTCTCTTGTATCTCCTGCATGGGCAGTGGATTCTTTTCCACTGAGCCACCACAGAACCCCACATTAAAAGGTGTATGTATATATGTATACTTTGCGTAATTTTCCCCAAGGTAGCTCTTAATCTTTTTTGTATCTGTGCTGCTGCTGCTGCTGCTAAGTCACTTCAGTCGTGTCCGACTCTGTGTGACCCCACAGACGGCAGCCCACCAGGCTCCCCCATCCCTGGGATTCTCCAGGCAAGAATACTGGAGTGGGTTGCCATTTCCTTCTCCAATGCATGAAAGAGAAAAGTGAAAGTGAAGTCGCTCAGTCTGTCCGACTGTTAGCGACCCCATGGACTGCACCCCACCAGACTCCTCCGTCCATTGGATTTTCCAGGCAAGAGTACTGGGGTGGGGTGCCATTGCCTTCCCCGTACCTCTTTGGAAACCTGATGAAAGTAACAGACTCTTTCCCAAGAAAATACACATACAGTTTTAAGGGGTTCATGGATGCTTTAAAGTCCACTGATGGAAGTACCAAGTCAGCACTGGAAAAATGAAATTATGAAGTTCAACCATTTTATAGGTACAAAAATACTAGAAATAAGTTACGATGGCCAACTAAAAGAACAATGATTTGTTTCTTTAGCGGTCTGTGGTGACCATAACAATGTTTTAAATGGTTCTCTGTTTGAGGTTAGGGAATTAAAAGCCAAGCCGACCTTTACTTCTAAAGCAGTACAGGCTCTACATGTTGGCAACTCCTCTCCATCTGGCCCGATCAGAAAACCTTGGGCAAATCGTGAATTCTTCAAGATAGCCACCGTTTCCTCGTCAACTTCAACAGCTTCATCTTTCTGAAGGGAAGCATGAAAGACATTCTTAGAGATGCCACTTTCGTCTGAATAGAAGGAAAACACCCTGAAGGGTTCTTCTATCTACTACTATCGAGTAGTATCTCAAGATAAAAGACTATACCTTTGGACATAGTATTTTCTCACGTTCAGACCCTGCTGCTAGTAGCTTCATGCTTATTTCTCCATGGAATTGACCAGTGTCCTTATCAGTTTTCCTTTGGTGACAACACCAAAAAAAAAAAAAGGATACTCATCGCTCCAGTGTCTAGTTTCTAGTTTCGGCTCAGAAGCAAATATAGAAAACCACTGCTCTCCGAGTTTCACCTTATTTGTTGCTAAAATGAGGCCTTTGGACTAATGGCTTTTTATGGTGTGTTTCCTTCAGTCCCAGTGTGCCTGGGAGGTGCGTAAAGGGTCCATGCCTTGGGAACCAGGAGTTAACATAGGAGATTCTGAGCTGTCCAATTTCTGCTCCTGTCCAATAAATTCTGCCTGTATCCCTTCAGATACTGGGGTTACATAAGGCAAGGACCTACACATTGTTAAGTATTGGTCTTTTAAATAAAACTGTGGGCTTCCCTGATAGCTCAGTTGGTAAAGAATCTGCCTGCTTTTGCTGAAAAAAAAAAAAAATTCTGGGGTCAGGTAGAGGGTAGGCAGATTGGCTAATGGAGGTCAAAAGATACAAACTCGCAGTTATAAAATAAATAACTCATGAGGCTGTAATGTACAGCATAGTGACTGTAGTTAATGTTACTGTTTTATATATCTGAGAGTAGCTAGGATCCCGAAATTTCTCATCATAAGAAAAAAAAAATTTGTAACTACGTATGGTAATGGACATTAACTATACACTTACTGGATGATCATTTTGCAATATATACCAATATTAAATCACTATGTTTTATACCTAAAGTTAATATAGTGTTACGTGCCAACTATGTCTCAATAAAAAATAATTCTGCCATTAGAAATGGTTTTTTTGAAAGCTACTAGACCAGAGTGATGATTTTACTGATTCTGTGACTCTACTGAGCAGGCAAGTGGCAGTATATCAATGAAAAAGCATTAATGGCTCTGTGGCACCAGGAGTATTTAAGAAATCTGAAAATGCTATCTAGACCAAAACATCAGAGTAGCGAAACAGTTAAGTTCTTCCACATTTGAAACAAATAATGACTGTATCTTCTATTTGCTGAATTTCTAGTACCAATGTTACTACATTATTGCTAATCTTTATAGAAAATCTGCCACATAGTATTATTATTATCCCTACTTTAACAGTGAAGCAAACAGTTTCTCAAACAATTTTGGTGGCATATTCAAGTTTACTCAAGTAATAAATAAATAACAGAGCTAAAATGTGAAACCAGCTGTCTAGTTCCAAAGCCTGTACTTACCTGTTTTGAGAACACAAAGCCTACTCTAAAAAGAATAGCAAAAATATCAGTGTCATCATTAAACACTAACAATTCCTTAATCCTGAAATACAGTTAAACAACTGAAATACTGTTGCTCAGTACTCTCAGAGTTTCCCATCTTTATAATGCCATTACGCTGATGTATGAATGACGTTTCTCATAGAGAAGTTTTTAAGGTAATGATATTTGGTTACGTAGGAGAACATTCTATTCTTAGGAGATGCATGCTGAAATATTTAAAGGTAAAATGTCATGATATCTGCAACTTACATTTTAATGGTTTACCAAATATATATATATATATATATATATATATATATATGTTGTTGTTTAGTCACTAAGTCGTGTCTGACTCTTTCTCGACACCATGGGCTATAGCCCACCAGGCTCCTCTGTCCATGGGATTTCCCAGGCAAGAATACTGGAGTCAGTTGGCATTTTCTTCTCCAGGGGATCTTCTTGACCCAGGGCTCGAACCTGGGCCTCCTACATTGCAGGCAGATTCTTACCACTGAGTCACCAGGGAAGCCCACAAGTATGTGTGTGTGTTTGTGTGTATATAGGCAGACACACAGACACATACACATACACCAAGACCAGAAAAGTGGGAAGCAATGCAAGATTAAGAAAAGGTTTGTGGAGCCTAAGTACGAAGAGGAAGAATGCTGGAAGTCATGGAAATCTGTAGTTACCTTAAATGTGAAATTTGCATCGAATATTAGTTCTTTTTCATGTCCTGTGATTCCTCCCTTGTAAATAACTTGGCATTTGGGGGTTGGTCCTGTCTTAGGGAGTTTGAAGAGGCGAAATGTTGCAGAAACAAAACGGCAGTCGCCTAAAAACAGAATACACTCACGGTTGGTCTCCAGCACTGCAGTGGTTATTGGTCTGCTCAATAGATGAAGACTTAAACATTATAAAGATGGTATCTTCTTTGCATGCCATCAATCACCTTTCTGGACACATGACTCTATTTACTGAATAACTTCAGAGTGCTTTATTAAACACCAAACTTTGGGAAGTTGCCATTAAAGGGGAGAGAAGATGGAGATTTCCAGATGACACAGTGTCCTTCAGTGAGACTCACTGAGGAGATACTTGCTAATCACCAAATCTGAACCATTCAGGGTGGAGTTATAACAATCCCTGCTACTGTTTCTTACCAATCACGTTTTCTAGCTCCTTGTTTTGAACTGTAATGAAATTGGCAGTGACCAAACGTGGAGGGCAGAACCCAATTTTTTCGGCAAGGATAGAAAGGTCCTTCCAGTACAAAGCACCACCTAGGCACTCACCTAAAAAAAGAAAAATCACAGATCAACCAATACAATTAGATATTAGGGAGTTATTCTTCTGGTATAATTAATTAGGCTATGGTATTACTGAGAACACAGGTCCTAGAAAAACAGAAGGACCTGAGAGTTCTCCAAGGTCTAGAAAATCAAGGTTAAGGCTGGATATGCTAGCTAATGTTTCTATCAATCATAATATTCATGCATATTAGGTCACATTCTGAAAAGCACTATGTTATGTGAGTAAAAAAATACGAGAAAAATTACAAAACTGCCTCTTAGTTCCAGATTAACGTTATAACAATCTGCTACTAGAACAGTAATTACTATTAACGTTCATAAGGCATTTATAGTTTTCAAGTTCATTACATCAACAAATTAGAAACAACCTAAATCATTACGAAGAAAGAAATGGCCAAATAAAATATGGTTCAGCTGTACAATATAATTGTATGATATACTTTTAAATATTTTTTAAAATTTTAGGCTTAGGAAATATGCTAAACAAAACTGGAATACTAAAGTCTATATGCAGCATATTCCCAATATTTTTATACTCACCCACAGGGGAAAAAGCAAACCGAAAAGTATATATACTAAACTATTAAAAGAGTTACACGTTTAGCAGTAACTTTTTCTTTTTGTATTCTCCAACTTTTTTTTTGGCCATGCCACTCAGCTTTCGGGATCTCAGTTCCCTGATAGGGGATCAACCCTGCACCCACTGCATTGACAGCACAGAGTCTTAACCACTGGATTTCCAGGGAAGTCCCAACAATATCTATTTCTTACTGTATAATAAGAAAAAAGTTAACATAACTTATTTTAAAAGAACTTTTGACTTCATAGCCAGACTGACCAAACACATGCCATTTATCTCCTCAATGTCCAGAAACTCCATGAAAATAACACTCCAGGGATCAACAACAGGATAATGATGAAAATACAGGGAATTAAGGACACACCATCTCTGGAGCAACTGGCGTCATTTCCACACTAGAGCTTTTAAAAGAATTTTTCACACACATTATCCCATTCAATCTTCATGGCAGCCCTATGAGGCAGACTGAATTATTACCTACATTTTATAGTTAGGAAGTCATGACTCAAAGAAAGTAATTAAATTGCCCAAGGTCTTATCAGAGTTGAGTGTCAGAGGAGGAAAAGACCCTAAGCCTGCTGCCTAATGTTACATGTTCCCACATCACAAAGCCTCACCCTGGACATCAGCAGGATGGAATGCTGCACTTGAATGAGCATCTGCCTCAAAACAAACAAAACACAAACACCTACCCCATAAAACTTTGTGCGTCCTGACTTCTTCTGGCAATTCAAGGCTAGCATAGACGTCACTGAAATATAGCTCCCCACCATGCTGAAACAGCAGAATTAATCCAAACAAGGTTAAAGATTACATTAGTCCCTGATAGCAAAGAAAGACATGACGGGATAAAACCGAGTTTTAAAAAAACAACAGAAAGTTCCTGAGTTGACCTTTTTTGAACAAATAACTACTTGCTCCCTCTCTAGTTACAATCAATAGCCAACTGCCAATTTTTTTTTTCAGTGCTTCAGTCAGTCAGTTCAGTAGCTCAGTCATGTCCGACTCTTCGTGACCGCATGAATCGCAGCACACCAGGCTTCCCTGTCCATCACCAACTCCCGGAGTTTACCCAAACTCATGTCCATCAAGTCAGTGATGCCATCGACCATTTCATCCACTTCTCCTCCTGCCCCCAATCCCTCCCAGCATCAGGGTCTTTTCCAATTAGTCAACTCTTCACATGACATGGCCAGAGTACTGGAGTTTCAGCTTTAGCATTAGTCCTCCCAATGAATAACCAGGACTGATCTCCTTTAGGATGGACTGGTTGGACCTCCTTGCAGTCCAAGGGACTCTCAAGAGTCTTCTCCAACAACACAGTTCAAAAGCATCAATTCTTCGGCACTCAGCTTTCTTCACAGTCCAACTCTCACATCCATACATGACTAATGGAAAAACCATAGCCTTGACTAGACGGACCTTTGTTGGCAAAGTAACGTCTCTGCTTTTTAATATGCTATCTAGGTTAGTCATAACTTTCCTTCCAAGGAGTAAGCATCTTTTAATTTCATGGCTACAGTCACCATCTGCAGTGATTTTGGAGCCCCAAAAAATAAAGTCTGACACTGTTTCCACTGTTTCCCCATCTATTTCCCATGAAGTGATGGGACTGGATGCCATGATCTTTGTTTTCTGAATGTTGAGCTTTAAGCCAACTTTTTCACTCTCCTCTTTCACTTTCATCAAGAGGCTTTTTAGGTCCTCTTCACTTTCTGCCATAAAGGTGGTGTCATCCGCATATCTGATGTGATTGATATTTCTCCCAGCAATCTTGATTCCAGCTTGTGCTTCTTCCAGCCCAGCATTTCTCATGATGTACTGTACATAGAAGTTAAATAAGCACGGTGGCAATATACAGCCTTGACGTACTCCTTTTCCTATTTGGAACCAGTCTGTTGTTCCATGTCCACTTGTAACTGTTGCTTCCTGACCTGCATATAGGTTTCTCAAGAGGCAGGTCAGGTGGTCTAGTATTCCCAACTCTTGAAGAATTTTCCAGTTTTTTGCGATCTACACAGTCAAAGGTTTTGGCATAGTCAATAAAGCAGAAATAGATGTTTTTCTGGAACTCTCTTGATTTTTCCATGATCCAGAGGATGTTGGCAATTTGATCTCTGGTTCCTCTGCCTTTTCTAAAATCAGCTTGAACATCTGGAAGTTCACGGTTCACATATTGCTGAAGCCTAGCTTGGAGAATTTTGAGCATTACTCTACTAGTGTGTGAGATGAGTGCAATTGTGCAGTAGTTTGAGCATTCTTTGGTACTGCCTTTCTTTGGGACTGGTCAGCCAATAGCTAATAAAATAATTTTACAAACTTAATCAATCTAAAGCAAAGCAGACCAGGCTTTCACAGAACAGAAGTACTCAGTACTCATTAAGTTTCCTTCCTTAAAAATTATATAACTTTTTTAATACTTTATTTTTGTAATAACACATTATCTTTTTAAAATGTCCTTAAAATTTCAGGCATATGAGTTATCAGGAATTTTAAGATTTTATGTAGCTAATTTCAAGAGCATGGAGGTCTAGATTCTACAGTAATGTCTCTACCTTCTACAAGTACAGGCTGGGGAAAGTAATGAACTGGTCTATATAATGGCATACTAATTAAGACACTGTTAAATCATTTCTGCATAGTATCCAACTCTTTCCAACCCCATGGACTGTAGCCTGCCAGACTCCTCCATCCATGGAATTCTCCAGGCAAGAATACTGAATTGGGTATCCATTCCCTTTTCCAGGGGATCTTCCCAACCCAGGGATTGTTTAAACCTGGGTCTCCTGAATTGCAGACAAAAGCCCTTGATCTCTGCAACAGTAATATAAACCAAGAATCTCAGAATCTTCTATCATGAAGAGATACATCTCATGATACATACAGAGGGTGTGGAGCGCCTGCAAGTTTCCCTTTGAGAGTAGTTAGTGTAAAAGATTCACCTTCTGTAACTTCCCAAAGATAATGGAATACTGATGGGTACAAAATAAGGAGCACTGAGAAACACTGTCCATGCTAGGGGAGTATATTCAAAATAACCCTAGGAGTCAGTCCAAAGGGCCCCACAGCTCTGCAGAAGCTATTCTAGGCTCCTCTACAGCAGCAAGCAGGAGGAAAAACAGTCACAAAAGCAAATTTTAACATATTCAGTCACAATCGTGACTCTCAGATTTATCACCTTTTGCAACCTGAAAGGGAAACAAATTCATATCTCAGGTATTCCAGTCACCCCCTTCTTTCTGCCACTCTTTCTAATTTAATGGATAAATTAAGAGTTGGAGCTCTCAGCTCAAGGGGACAAGGACAGGACAGATTCCATGCATTCTCACTGATGTTCAAAGACAGCCTGTCTCCCTCTTCTCCTCACCTTTAACACTCGATATACCTCCTGCAGCACTTGCTGTTTATCAGGTACAAGGTTAATGACACAATTGGACCTAAAAAAGAGCAGAGAGAATGTCAAGCACACCTTCAGACTACTAAGACAGCCTCAAATCCTTTTAGTCCCTAAAGGTGGTTCCCGTCATTTTCTCAAAGCTACACCATTTTTCCCACCTCCCTCCTCTCTTTCCCACACTCAGCTTTGTCCCAAGATAAGGGAGATAGAGTGTTTAGAATCTCAATAAACTGTTAGCAAGTCTGAGTGTGCAGAAAAAATTCTGTGGCATGATGGTGGCCATGCAACAAAATGACCTGGGACCAGATGCCTCCTGCACAAGGCATTCCTTATACCACATGTAAATAGGCTGAGTTCCTCAGAGGCAGCTTTATTAAGGCTGTCACTTGGGCATGATTTGACAACTCGGAGGAAAAACAGAAACACAGAATCTTATCATTTGCCATGAAAATAATAGTAAAAATAACAGATCAATGTATATTATACAAGCAGACTCAGGAGTCCTGCTGGTCTTTTGGGCGCATTCATAAACCACAGTTCAGCTTAAAATCTGTCCTCTCTTAGGCTAGTATGTTAGGTGGCTAGTGGACTACAAGTGCTTCAGGCTAGCTCCATCCTTTTGTTAAGCCAGCCTAAGTTTGCTTTAAGCCCCTAAATGAGAATCCATTCAACAAAAAGTGGTGATGTTTGTGTGTTCAAACATAAATGGACTATATTCACAACAGTAAGGATGCAGACCTACATGACAATATCATAACTCTCATTCTTGATTCCAGCCTCTTCCAACTTTTCTATGTAGCCATGAATAAAAGTCACATTGGGTGCCTGGAACCCATATTTTTCCATGTGATATTCAATGTACTTGTTAGCTACTTCCACCTACAGGAAGGAAAAAAATAGATTTGATAATCAACATTTTTGAATGCACTAATATTCTCCTAAAATTTCCTATTACTAATGGAATATACTCCCCCCAGACTATTTTAGGTAAGTAAACAAGGTTCATCTGGGCAAGGAGAATTTATTACAACATAGGACAATTCAATGAAGCATAAACCCCCTGTTTGATACACGGGTTTTATTTGAATAAACTCTTCATTCAAGAAAATCTTTCAGGATAAATGGTAGAAAGATCAAACTCCATTCAGACATCATGAGACTCATATATCAGCTCAAACCTCTGACTCCCTTCTCCCAGAGAGGCCCCTAAACTTCAAAGTTCTCAGCTTCCAAGTCAGGAAGCAAAAATGGCAGAAATGAGCATTGCATTTAGCATCTTTCTTAAATTATCCTTAACACGGAACAAGGAAACAACTTCATCTCTCAAAGATTGCTTTTCAGAATCTGTTCCTACTTATCCCTGAAACTGCCTCACCTGACCTTCTGTCATGTCTATTCCAGTGACATGTCCCTTCTCACCAACCAGCTGACTAAGAGCATAGCAATCTCTGCCACTGCCACTACCCAGGTCCAAAATCCAGCAGTTTTCCAGACACTCAGGGATGACCAGACCACAGCCATAATACCTGGAAAATAGAAATTATATGCATGTGTCTATTATTTTCCCTCTAGAAACTAGAAGACATGGAACCACTAAATCTTATAAATCCTTCCTCCTTCCCTCCCTCCTTTCCTTCCATCACTCATTCAATTTCTCTTTCAGTGTTTAGTCTCCCCCTATACACTGGAAGCTCCATGAAGGCCGACTATCACTGCTTTGTTACCACTGAACTGATGGGCACTGTTCCAGGTAGTAACAAATAAACCAACTAAAATATTTGTTAGGCACTAACTGAGCATCTAATGCAGGTCCTGGACAAGCTCATTACTGAAGAAGAAAGGTAAGACAAGTGTATTTAATGAGGGAGGTAAAACACAAACACAGAAAACATTTTCTATGATTTAGTGGAAAACAGTGGCACAGGAAGTAAGTGCTATAGCGGTCTGGGGAAGCAGTGCTCCAGGCCTGAAAACAGCTTCACAAAGTAGGTAGGACATCAGGGAGGTGTTGGACAGGCGGGATTCAGAAAGCATTCCAGATTGATAACAGCATGCTGCACAGGCAGAAATCATCTTGGCTGCATTGATGGTACGAGGAAAGGAAAGGTCAGCCTAGAGTAGTCCAGGGCATCAGAGGGAGTCAAGACTGGTTAGGAAGGTAGGGCCAAACTGAACAGGTTGGAATGTCAGGTCAAAGGAGTGTGAATGTATCCTGTGAGTAAAGGGTTCTGCATTGGCGGAGGGGGTGGGGGGGGGGAGGTGTTTGGAGCTGGGTGGTGAGGAGGTGTCACTGGATGTTCTTCAACAGAGCAGTGAGATAATCAGTGGGTGCGTTACCGATTTTGTGACACACAAGGCAAGCCCCATGGACTGGAGGCGGCAGGTTAATTCTAGTGACCTGGCATCACTATCTTTCGAGAAAACTGCTGTCTGGGGTCTTCATGGAGGCAGCACAGAGAACTTTACCTCAAGGATACTTCCTCGTGTACATTCTGCAGGGCTTCCCGGATGTGCTGGGGAACCGGCCTGGCTGCGGTGACACACGCGTTGGTCTGGAGGTCTGCTGATTTCTTCAGCACCTGCCCATAGTAGGTCTGACCCAGGGGCCAAAGGTGGGGTGAGGGGTGGGGAAAGAAGAGCTGGTGTCCAATGGGGTAAGGCCTCCTGCACCCCACCAACCCCACTCCAACCCACTGAGGCCTGGCCGGCCTTTGCTCCCTGTAGAGCTCCAAGCCCGGAAGTGGCCCTGCCCCCACCCCAGGAATCCTGGCGGGCCAGGCCGGGCTTCCAAAGGCCTAAAGTCCCCACTCAGCCTATGCTCCACCGCAACTTTGCCCCTGGTCCTACTGCTGGCACCTGCACGTCCTTCCGGATCTCAGCGTCGCGCGGGGTCGCCACTGCCGGGAGGGAGAAAAGGCAGCTGAAAAGCCACGGCGCTGAGCCCAGCGTGGAGGTGGGGGAGCCCCGGGGCAGAGGGGTGGCCTAGAGCGGGAGCTCCCTGGTGGTGGCGACAGTAGGAGGTGGAGGGAGCAGAGTTTCGGGCACAGGGCCTGCTCTGGGGGCGGGCGGAGAGGAGAAGGGGCAACACTCACTATCTCCACCGTCTCCGGACTCCAGGACTTGAGTACCCGCAGACCGCTCTCAAAGCCCAGCGCTCCCAAGGCCCCACCCCAAGACAGGCAGGCCTGATTCCCCGCCCCCGCCCCCGGGGCAGGCACCCACCTGTGTGGTAGGAGGGACCGAGTGTCCCCAAGTGCTGCTCTGGCCCTACTGGCCCTAATGTCAACTTGGCTTTCGGTCTTTCCAACCAGGAAAAGGCTATTACTGTTAATTAGTATCTTCCTTTATTGATCCACTGTAATTTTCATTTTATAACGCTCATATTAACATCCATACATACATTGATTTTTGCCTCTTTAGGGAATGAAATCACCTTTTCTCAATCTAGTTTTTAAAGTCAAGTGTATTGAGATATAATTTACATTCAGTAAAATTCACCTTTTTAAATAAAGTGTACGGTTTTGTGACTTCTAACAAGGTACACATCACTATAATGAGACTCTCTCACCCAAAAGTTTCTTCCTTCCTCTTTGTATAGTAAATCTCCCCACCTCCAGCTTCTAAACAACCATAGATCTGTTCTCCCAACTATTCCAGAATGTCATAGCGATAGACTCATACATTATGTAGTTGTTCACAGTCTACATTGAATGGTATGTAGGGTAGCAACTTTGCTAGGTTCATTTTTAACCTCTAGTATTTTTTGGTCAATTCACTTGTTTTCTAGGTATAGTCATCTCATCTTGCAGAAATTTTTTTTAATTTAGTTTTTCCTCCACTAATACATTTTATTTTGTGGTAACAACAAGAATTCCTATTCATTAGGATAGTAAGGCGAGGAAGGCAATGGCACCCCACCCCAGTACTCTTGCCTGGAAAATCCAATGGACGGAGTAGCCTAGTTTGGACTGCAAGGAGATCAAACCAGTCAATCCTAAAGGAAATCAACCCTGAATATTCATTGGAAGGACTGATGCTGAAGCTGAAACTCCAATACTTTGGCCACCTGATGCAAACAGCTAACTCATTTGAAAAGACCCTGATACTGGGAAAGATTGAAAGCAGGAGGAGAAGGGGACGACAGAGGATGAGATGGTTGGAGGGCATCACCGACTCGATGGACATGAGTTTGAGCAAGCTCCGGGAGTTGGTGATGGACAGGGAAGTCGGGGGTGCTGCAGTCTATGGGTTCACAAGGTCAGATACGACTGAGAGACTAAACTGAACTGAACTCCTACATATTAAGTTTTAAAAACACTCTCTCCATTTAAAATTAGTTCGTTTAGAAAAGTAGTCACTTTCTCACTCATTGTTAAAATGGTAACTTTATCTTGAAAGGACAGATGAGTGGGAAGTTAAGGAAAGAAATTTATCATTTTCTGCTTGTTCACTTGTGCTTGTTTTATTATATTATCTTCAATTTGCGGTTATTCACAAGAACCATTTGATAAGGCTTCAATCCACTTAACCACACATAGATATGCTACAATTAAACAAACCACCATCAACTTACACTGGGTTATTCCCAGTTTTCCTTCAAGTAACTAGTGTGCAGGGCTGGTTTTGGACCAGATGGCTTGTGAACATCACTCACCCTGATTGGTCAGGGCCTCAGTCACAGGTTTTTTTTGTTTGTTTTTAGTATCACTCCTTGGAGAAGGAAATGGCAACCCACTCTGGTATTCTTCCTAGAGAATGCTGTGGACAGAGGAGCCTGGCAGGCTACAGTCCATGGGGCCGTAAGAGTCGGACGTGACTTAGTGACGACACCACCACCACCGCCACCATCACTCCTGCTGAATGGTACACATGCTATGTAGACTGAGGTAGAGCTCTCAAATCAAGCCATATTTAAAGTATTAGCCAAAGCCGATTCTCTCTTTTTTAATATTTATTTATTTATTTGGCTGAGCTGGATCCCAGTTGCAGCATGTGGCTCCCTCTTGTGCTGTGCAGGACCCTTTCAGTGGCTACATGTGGGATCCAGTTCCCTGACCAGGGATCGAATCCAGGCCCCCGACACTGGGAGCACAGAGCCCTAGCCACTGGACCACCAGGAAAGTCCCTAATTTTCTCTTTTAAAAATAAAACATAAACATACACAGATATTTTCATGTTTCCTTTCCTTACCTCCAAGGATGGCCTTGTGTAGAACTTCACACATCTAACCTTGTAAGTTACTGGTCTGACAATTCCAGCATGGTCCAGAAAGGCAGATTTTGGTTCAATACACAGAGCCATCTTTCAAGTAGAGCTTCCAAAATGGCCAACACCCCCAAGTAAAAGATCCCCCAAACATTAGGAGCATTTAAACAGAAGCTATGTATAGAAATACCAACTGGCTGTTTACCTACCAGAGATGAAGCAGCAGGGGTAAATGGGTTAAGATTCAGTTCCAAAAAGATTTCCTTTGTATGACGCTAAATACTAGAAATGACAGGAAGCATCCTTGTTTCTGGGGCTTCCCAGGTGGTGCAGTGGTAAAGAATCCGCCTGCCAGTGCAGGAGATACAGGAAACATGGGTTCAACTCCCAGATCGAGAGGATCCCCTGGAGGAGGAAACAGCAACCCACTCCAGTATTCTTGCTGGAAAATTCCATGGACAAAGAAAGGAGTCTGGAGGGCTACAGTCAATGGAGCCACAAAGAACCACTATTGAGCACACACAAATACCCTTGTCTCAATTTAAAATAAAAGTAACAGATATTAGCAAGCTAGACTAGCAATCAAGACTACCAGGCTTAGAGATTTTGGATAAGTCACTTCATCTCCCTGCCTATGTGTTTTCATCTGTTAAACATGGGACCAGAATTTAATCACTTGTGAGGCCCCATACAGCTATAATATTCTGGAGTCCTATGATACTTTCCTCTAAAACATACTTTTAGAGAGTTTTTTAAGTTTTAATTAGAAATAGAAGTTGAATTTTTTCTAATCCCCTTTTGGTGCTTATTACAGTGATGTATAATTTTTATTGTTTCCTAGTAATCTAATGTATTTTGCAGCTGTTATATCAACTTTGTAATTCTGGAATTATTTTGGCAACTCTTCTAAATATTTCTCTATTTGATTTTTCAGAGATTTTATTAGGATTTTTGCATCTATATTCATAAATATCTCCTAAATACCTATATGTTATCTCAATTTATTTTTTTAATGAAAATTACATTTACTTCAGCAAAGGAACTGGGTATCTTGCTATCATTTTCTATAGTTTGGGAGCATATGGAAATGATTTATTCTTAGATACTCTGGAAAAGTCTCAGGATAGCCATTACAAACAGATGACATTTTAACTGGTTATTTTTGACAAGTTATGGATTATTTCTCATAACCAGATGGGACATACTCTTTTTTAAATGTCGGTTTTATAATACTATGTCTTTATAATGAACCAGATATTTTGATACTAATAATTAAATTTTCAGCATCAAACTGATTTGTTGTTCAGTCACTAAGTTGTGTCGGACTCTTTGTAACCCCATGGACTGCAATGCACCAGGCTTCCCTGTCCTTCACTTTCTCCCAGTTTGCTCAAACTCACGTCCATTGAGTCAATGAGGCTATCCAACCATCTCATCCTCTTTGTCCCTTTTCCTCCTGCCCTCAATCATTTCCAGGATCAGGGTCTTTTCCAATGAATCAGCTTTTTGCATCAGGTGGCCAAAGTACTGGAGCTTCAGCTCAGGGTTGATTTCCTTTAGGATTGACTGGTTAGATCTCCTTGCAGTCCAAGAGTCTTCTCCAGCACTGCAATTAGAAAGCATCAATTCTTTGATGCTGAGCCTTCTTTATGGTCCAACTCTCACATCCACACATGACTACTGGAAAACCCACACCTTGGTCTAAACAGAATCAAACTGATAATTCTTTTCAAATATAATTGATTTATATATCTCCTGTTCAATTACAAATTTACTAATTTATACTTTTATGATTGAGCTGACATTTTACCAGTTTAATCTATAAGAACTAATTAATGGTTTCATATATTTTTTAAACTTTTGTAATATATGCTTGGTTTTCTTATTCTACTTTGATTTCTTTTGTTCTCTTTCTAAATTCTAACCACAAACCCCTTGGGTTGAGGGGGGGAACAGAGGCCTTCCCTGTCCTTCACTTTCTCCCAGAGTTTGTTCAAACTCATGTCCATTGAGTCAGTATGACTTTAAAATGTGACTTTTTTCTTTTATAGTACTGCTGGGGTGTCACCACATAAATTCACTTGCATAAAATTTGAATTTTCATTATTTTGAAATTATCCTCCAACATATCCTCTATAACCCATATGTTAAAGAAATATTTTTTGTCTCCATATGGTTGACGGCCATTTAATTCTACATAACCTGTCTATTTCTATAAGAAACAAACTATTAAATTATGAATACATTTCTGCCTATTCTCATATCTGCCTACTTTTCTTTCATGTATTTTGGCATTATGTTCTTTGTTGGAGAAGGCTCTTGAGAGTGCCTTGGACTGCAAGGAGATCAAACCAGTCAATCCTAAAGGAAATTAATCCTGAATATTCACTAGAAGGATTGATGCTGAAGCTCCAATACTTTGGCCACCTGATGAAAAGAGCTGATTCATTAGAAAAGACTCTGATGCTTGGAAGGATTGAAGGCAGGAGGAGAAGGGGATGACAGAGTCAGAGATGGTTGCATGGCATCACTGACTCAATGGACATGAGTTTGAGCAAGCTCTGGGAGATGGTGAAGGACAGGGAAGCCTGGTTTGCTGCAGTCCATGGGGTCACAAAGAGTCCAACATGACTGAGTGACTGAACAACAACAAAAAACTAGGGTTTCATTATTTAATGTAAATTTCATCTTTAATTTTAATTGTGAAAATTAAGTTGTAAAATTTATTTTATCAGATACAACATAAACAATAGCATGTATGTGTTCAGTCGCTAAGTTGTGTCCCGCTCTTTGAGACCCCATGGACTATAACCTGCCTGCCTCCTCTGTCCATGGGATTTCCCAGGCAAGAATATGAGAATAAGTGCTGTTTCCTCCACCAAGCGATCTTCCCCATCCAGGGATCCAACCTGCGTCTCCTGCATTGGCAGGCAGATTCTTTACCACTTGAGCCACCTGGGAAGCCTAAGCAATTACTGCTTTTTAATATTTGTTCCAGCATATGTTAATTTTTTTCATCTTAAATATTTCTTTGCTTTGTGTATATTTGGATGGTTAAACTCTGTTTTGTTTTCTAAATTGGTGACTTAAAAAAAAATCAGTCCTTGGATTTTCTAAGAAGATAATTCTACTATATGATAACAATTTTGTCTCTTCATTGCTAATAGTTACATTTAATTTTAATTTCTGCACCAGGTGTGGCTTCCAGCAAAATGCTAAATAGAAACTGATAGTAACATGCTCAGATAATATTTCAGATGTTTTACTCATAATATGACAATTGATATAAGTTTGCAACCATTCTTTTTAAGGTAAATTGAGCCTGTTTACATTTAATAATTGTAACAAATGTTTATAGAATGAATACATAAGTGAATTCTTTCATACCTATTTTTTACTTTAAGTTAATGTGTATATATATAAAATGAGGAATATATATAATCTAACATTAGTCAACTTGATGATAGAGAATATGAATTAAACTGGACTCACATTTGCTTTTCTTCTTTCAGTAAAAACACGATTTTCTTATGTCAGCTTTCTCCCAATACTTTAGTGAATTAAGAACAGAGCTAAACCAGGTTGGAGACCCATTTTAAATTCAAACAAAGCATAGACATTCAGACTTGAGAACAAAGGCAATGACATTTAATAAGATAAATTCAGTGAACATGGGTATACATCTACAAACGTAAGGTTTTCTACATGGCACAACCTTATACTGCAATCCTGGTAATTTAGCTGAGCTCTCACTTGGCAATAATGTCATACAAGTGAATTTGCTGACGACTAGCAAAATTACAAAATGAACCCAAGGCCACTTAATCAAGAGTCACAACAACAAAGAAACCCTAGGAATGAAGGTCAAGGCAGGAGGTTGCAGCTGGCCAGATATGATACCATTTGCCTAATTTTCATGAAGGAATTTGCTCCAACAAATAAAGTAAGTATCTCTTCTTAGTTACTAGAAAAGAAAACAACCGGTATTACCTAATCATCATTCTGTGATCATGAAATTAAAATATTTCATGAAAGTATGATTAAAAGAAAAAAGTCTTTTAAAAATATTAATCATTCTTATAAATTCACAGTACAATCTCTAAGTCTGTATTTAAAACACTACTCAGTATTTACTTAAGAAACACATTTAGACAACATGGCTTTTGACATATTAAAATTCTGTGGGAAAAACTAAGACATCTTTTAATTTTGCTTTAATATCAAATTAACAGAACAACTTAAAAATTCATTGAGAGCATGGGTTGGTTTGATTTAAGAACTGCTTCTAAAATTTATTCACCTAATTTCCTTTCAGGAGAAACTTCATCATCACAGATCTTTTCTAACTTAACTTGTGGAGAAGAAAATGGAAAATCAAACCCACAGCACATGGTTATGTAAGATACTTCCTCCTCAGGGTCAGGCAAAGAAGTGCTTTTGCCCTCTTCTAACTCGTTCTATTTCAATAGATGATTCAACTGGTCCTGTAGATTTGAAGACTGCTCAACACTATAAATTAGGATAGAGAAAAAAGTTTATCTACAATGGGCATCTTGTCATCATAGCAACCCCTCTATGCAATCATATTTTCTTTTGGCTTTAAATATAGGGGCTATTAATGGGGTCAGATTCATGACTGGGTACAGAGATGGAGTATATTTCTCTACATTCTTTGTTTGTAACGGTTTACTATCCCTGGAAGTACAATATCATATGTTCTCCCTAGAAAAATGGAGAAGTAGGTACTGAAAAAAAAAAAATCAACCGATGTGAAAAAAAAAAAAGACATTTCATTGGGCAAATGATTTGCACAGAGTATTTGCACAAAACATATATGAATAGTTCTGTTGAAGCTAAATCAAAAATTTATATTGGTCCACTGGTGGGGGGGACCAGACATGTTTAAAATATGAAGAAAAGATCTGTAAAGCCAATTATTATATAAACAATATTGCAAGGGACTGATTTATCTCACTTAAAAAAAATACACACACACAAACATACAAGTCTGTTCAATGACTATAGCACATTTACTCTACTTAACAAATATTACCAGTGTAAAAAGTTGTCTACTCCTTAAGGTTGGTTCTCTATACCCTATAACTTATAGAAAGCCTGTGCTAAAAGTGAATTGACTTACTGCATGCCTTTGAAATATTCTTTATATTTTCAGTGAGCTATCCTAGAACCTAAATCAATGTAAGGGTCTATGTCAACCAGAGTTTTATACTGATCCTAGGCCCAGCAGTGTAATTCCCCCCAGCTTGCTACAGTTGGTTGGCCCCCTACTCCTCTATACCTTTGGGGTTACTTACTTCTTCTGAATAGCTTCTTGCCTAAATCAGAAAAGGAAAGAGGAAAATAAACATAAGAAAATGTAGCAACCTAGAAGAAGTATGATCAGATATATACATAGGAAGGACACATTTCCAGCTTGTCGCATTTTCTATTTCTGTCCATCCTATCCTAAGATTGTGCTATTGAATCCCCCTTCACTATCTGAGTGCAGAGTTGCTGAAAAGATGGATTTTATACCTAAAGATGTAATAATACTCTATCAGATTGAGAGATGTGGTCCAACCGACTAGAAGGATGGCTCAAATTCAGTTTGGGTACGTGGAGCTGAAGGGTCACATATCTGATAGGTACATAACCCCCAAAATGAATGTTTTAGCTATTTAAATATCAAGAGTTAAATTCCCAGTCAGATATTTCCAAAAGGTACATAAACTGCATAAAATAAAAAGCAAAATGAAGTAAGATGAAAAGTTAATTAAATTGTAATTTTGTCCAAAACTATAATGGAGAAGGGAGCCTCTATATTTCAGAATCTGCTGGATGATTTATAGGTAGTTAGGGCTCATGCCAATACACTCCAGGATTCTTGCCTGGAGAATCCCATGGAGCCTGGAGGACTACAGTCCATAGCATTGCAAAGAGTCAGACACGATTAACGTGACACAATTGAAGTGACTTAGCATGCACATGGGAACATAAGATAAAGGTCATTGCTGTACTCCATTCCCCAGGGAAGGTGCAGCCACTCTGGGAAAGCCCTCAGGCACAGACAGTTGACAAATACCACTTAAGTGTCCACCAAGTGCCAAGGGCTATGCATGTGCGTGGTCCTGGATGGGCCCTGGCCTTATGGGGTTTGCAGTCTCTCCTTCTAAGAAGCCCTCAAAATATCAGCGAGGTTCACAAAGGTGATTCCTACTCTGATCGCACCCTGTACACCAACTTCTTCTGCAGTCTCAGGCATCTATTCCAGAGGGAACATATCCTTGACTAACCCCCCTCCCGACCCCCACTCCC
>SJYX01024018.1:330890-364980 GCA_006410675.1 Oreotragus oreotragus
CTCCCGACCCCCACTCCCACCACCCTCCTGACACTTTACTCCTGGCTCAGGAAAATAAGCAAAAGCACAAAGGCCCCAAGAAGCAGCCTGCAGAGAGTGACTGTGTAGCAAGTACAGCAGGCACTGGAGAGCGCATACTCACTGGTACTGAAGATGAGTTGTTATTATTGCCATTTTTCTTAAACTCTGCATTAAAAAAAAAGAGAGAGAGAAATAGAGCGTTCCACTTCCCTGAAGCCACACAAACTGTGCACATAAAACTCAAATCATAACAGAAATTGTTTCTTACATCTTCTGAGTGTAAAATGGCATCTTCCTGGAGTACCATGTTTCGAGCTGCCTGACCTAGCAGCTGGAAGACAAAAATAAAATGGTAATAATCAAAATTTCCAAACTTCCCGGAATCTTCTCTCTGCAGTTGTTCTCCCAGGGCCCTCTCTCCTCCCCCTACTCTGCCACCCCACACAAATACAAACCCTCCGAATGTGAAGGAGGAAAGTTTCCCATTTGTTCATGTTGAAAATCCGTTTCATTGTCACTATGGCAGTGCTGGCATGGGCTCGAGATCTGTTCCAAAGGTCATTGCCTGAGAAATCAAGTTCTCCAGAATGCTGAGCTTATTCATCAAGTGCTGAGAGGGAAAGTCTGCGAAAACAAACTTTGGCTCCACCAGCCCAGTGAGAACCTATCTTCTGACTCTCTAAGGCAAATTTGAGATTTGGAGTTGTTTGTAGGGAGGGAGAGGGCAAGAGTTAGGACAGGGCTTTAAAGGGCAAAGGGATGTAGCTGTTTAGAAATGAAGAAACACAGATGTAGGGGGTGAGGAGGGGAGGGGGGTGCTCAGGAAAGACCTGGAAAGAAGTTTGGGATTCAAAGTTGGAAAGCACCATGTGAAGAATGGTCAGATAGAGCTGGGGAAGAGAAAAGAAAGGAGGAAGATGGCAGCGGATTTTAATGAATTCACTGATAGCTGCGCCCTGCAGCGGAGAGAGAGAAAGAGAGAGAGGCTGAGTGACCTCTGTTTCAGCTGGGTGGCCTGTGGTCAGCAGATCTGACTCTGCACTGAATAGCAAGAAGAGATCAACAGAGGTGTTCCACTTCCTGAGGCACCCTGTTACTGGCAGACATGAAGACCAGCCATGAAAGGGAGCTCCTGTTACGTGTGTCTACCAATCTTCCCTGTTCTGGGTCAGATGACTTCAAATTAACAAGAAACCAGCACTGATCCAGCCTCTCGACTTCTTTCCCTATAGCAACATTTTCTTTTTAACTTCAAAAGTTAGTAAAATTTTACATGCCTCTAAAGGTAAAACAATAAAGTAAGACCTTCTATCCAACCTCTTCCTCTCTTGGTATCTCTCCTCTATGCATACATATTTTTTAAAGTTAGTTTTTGGTTTATCTTTCCATTGTTCCTTTATGAAACAATGGACATGTGTATATATTTTGCCCATCTTACATAAAATCCACCCTACCATATGCACTCTTCCACATCATGACATGTTCACTTGATAATACATACTGAGATAGACCTACAGCAATAAATATTGAATCTCCGCCTATTCTTTTAGGGCTGACGAGCACTCCACTGTACAGATGTCTCATAAGATTATTTAACCAGTCTTCTACTAAAGACTTTGGGGCTGTTTCCAGTCTTTTGCTATTATATTAATAAGTAGTACTAAAAAAATACCTTACATATCTTTTTGTATCTTTTTGCCGGCATCTCTGGATAGACTCAGAATCTTGACTCTGATTGCTGGATCAGAGGGTTTTAATTTTGCTACATATTGCCAAATCACCCTCCCTGTTAAGATTATACCATTTTGCATTCCTACCAAGTAGGAGAGTTCCTGTTTCCTCCCTGTGGCCATTTTTAAATGGCAAACTCCAAACTCCTACAGACGAGGGATGGTGACCAACAAATTGAAGATTCTAACAGTATCTCCCTCATTCACTCAACAAATATTTATTAAGTACTTAGAAGCCAGTAAGAGACATAGCCCCCATCCTTTCAGGGCTCACAGGCTGGGCTTAGAGAGGACAAAGGTCCTATGATGCCTTGTGGTAGGTGCTGAGGGGGATGCACCAGATGCCAGGGGAGCTTGGGGGTAGTGGTGACTAACCCATTACAGGTAGGCACTCAGGGAAGGCTTCCTAAACAAAGTGACTTTTTTTTTTTAATTCCTGACTTCACTATTTATTTATTATCCTTGGCTGTGCTGGATCTTCGCTGCTACATGTGGCTTTCTCTAGTTGCAGCGAGCAGGGGCTACTCTCTAGTTGCGGTGTGTGGGCTTCTCATTGTGGTGGCTTCTCACAGGCGCTAGGCATGCGGTCTTCAGTAGCTGCATCTCCCAGGCTCTAGAACTCAGGCTCAATAGTTGTAGCCACAGGCTTAGTTGCTCCATGGCATGTGGGATCTTCCTGGATGAGAGATCGAACCCATGTCTCCTGCATTGGCAGGTGGATTCTTTACCACTGAGCCACCAGGGAAGCCCAAAGAAGTGACTTCTAAGCTGAGATCTAAAGGCTGGTGCTTAGAATTCAGAAGTATAATGCTACAAAAAAGTGGCATGATTAGATTGACTGTTTTAGCATGTGGTGAGCAAGATGGATTCATCGGGCGGGGTGATGAGGGGAGCAGGTCTGAAGGCAGAGAGATTGGTTAGGAGAACATAGCAGTATTCTAGGAAAGTAATGAGAGTGACCTGAACCACAGAACTGACAGTCTAAAAAGGCAGGGTGAGGGGCTTGAGAGTTATTCAGAAGATAGACCTGATGGGACTTGTGATGGCCTGGAATGCCGGGGCTGTTGGCATGCAGGACCAGGGCCTTTTCTATGATGACAGACATAATCATTGACATTGATGCATTTATTTGCTTACATAAACCAGCCATGCACATAACATATTACCTAAGATCTCCAGTTTCGGTTTCTTTAAAGTGGAACAACATCTGAAACTCACCTGTAAAACAGTCTGAGTATAGAATCTTTGTACATTTCTATGAACTTTTCCCCAGGCTTGCTCATACTTATCGCAACACCAGTTTGTCTTATATTCACACAAAACAGCTTTGTTGAGACTGATGAAGAGGGAAGCAATGCTCTGTGGGCTAAGAAGGACTGAAAATCAGTAATACTCCCATAACCTCAGGGCCTAGTAAAGAAAATGGCAAAAATATGCATAAGTAACTATGTTGGTGGTTTAGTCACTAAGTCGTATCTGACTCTTGCAAGTCCACGCACAGTAGCCCGCCAGGCTCCTCTGTCCATGGGATTTCCCAGGCAAGAATACTGGAGTGGGTTTCCATTTCCTTCTCCAGGGGATATTCCCAACCCAGGAATCAAACACGGGTCTTCTTTATTGCAGGCGGATTCTTGACCAACCGAGCTATGAGGGAAGTCCTAAGTAACTATAGAAAAATGCAATATGGTACATGATAAGTGTCATGTAAGAGATCTAGTAAAAAGACAAGGTTGGTATGTGTGGATGCATGCGTGTGTGCTAAGTCGCTTCAGTCATGTCCGGCTCTTTGAGACCCTGTGGACTATAGCCTGCCAGGCTCCTCGGTCCGTGGGATTCTCCAGGCAAGAATCCTGGAGTGGGGTGCCATGCCCTCCTCCAGGGGATCTTCTCAACCTAGGGATCGAACCCCCTTTATGTCTCTCATTATGTCTCCTGCATCGGTAGGCAGGTTCTTTACAACTGGCACCACTGGGAAGCCCGAAGTCAGTAATAGACGAACTTACTTGCAAAGCAAATAGAGACACAGATGAAGATATCAAGGGAGGAAGGTGGAGATGGGATGAATTGGGAGACTGGGATTGGCATATATACACTACTGTGTATAAAACAGATAACAAATGAGAACTGACTATATAGAACAGAAACATTTACTCAATGATCAGTGATGACTTAAATGGAAGGATATCCAAGGAAGAGGGGATATATGTATACATACGGCTGGTTCATTTTTGCTGTACAGTAGAAACTAATACACCACCATAAAGCAACTATATTCCAATTTAAAAATAAATAAATAAAATATTAACCAATTTTTAAAATAAAGACAAAGTTCCGGCTTGAGAAGTGTATCAACTCTGTCCCAGAAAACTGGGCAGGTTTCAGCTTAACTCAATCCATACCACTTACTGAGCACCCTATCTAAATCTACTACAGAAGAAACTTGTGAAAAATACACAAGGAGCTGGAACCGGAAGCAGCAAGCCACGTCAGGGCAGTCAACAGTGGTACCGTGGCTTTTTGACCACTTAATCCAGCTAGGGGCCATGAGAAGTGGCATCCAAGAGTGTGGGTTTAGAACCAGTCTGCCTAGGTTTGAATCTTAGTACTACTCCTTCCCAGCTACTGCATGAACTTGGACAAGTGCAACTCCTCTCTGTAAGAAAAGCACTTCCTTTATCAGTGATTATGAAGATTTATGAATTAAGCTACATAAAACACACACATTAAAAAAAATAATAACAGAAAAAGAATCTAAAAAATCATGAAAAGGAGAAGTAGATATGTCTACCACTAAAACCAACTGTGCAACCAAGGCAAAAGATGAAGCACAGTAAGTTTCATAATTCTTATTTGGTAAAAGGTGACACAACAATTCTTTAAAACAGGTAAATTTTCCTCTGATCCCTGAGGGAGTGCTCAGTTGTGTCTGGCTCTTTGCGATCCTGTGGACTATAGCCTGTCAGGCTCCTCGTTCCATGGGCTCTTCCAGGTAAGAATATTGGAGTGGGCTGCCATTTTCTTCTCCAGGGGATCTTCCTAACCCAAAGAATCGAACTCACAGCTCCTGCACTAGCAGGTGGATTCTTTACCACTGAATCACCTGGGAAGCCCTCTGGATCCTAAAATGAGTATACCATGTGGAACTTCATACAAAGCATATCTGGGATCACCAGATCAAGTACTTCAACAATAGTGATGGTAAACACATTTTTAAACAGTTGTTTCTTATAGCCACTATCAATAGAAACTAAGGACATAAGGTAAAAGCTAATTTTGTAAAGATAATTCTACCAGACCCTAAACTAATACTTTGAACATTTATATATGAAGGTGAAGACGTGCAGACATATCATGCTTGCTAAAGGAACTATATAACATAATGGAGTAATGATGAAATATGAGGAAAAGAAGAGGGGGGGAGAAAGAGTTGCTATTACTATAAAATCAAATATACTTGTTGAAAATGAGTAGCTACACATATAAATGAGTAGCAGATACACTGCTATTGGATTAATTATGAGCAAGACAGTGGTCTACAGGAGAAATTATAGAAACCTAAAGACTCTGTCCCCAGATTATTCTGCAGTATATTTAAGATATCTTCCATTTTAAAGAATCCAAACCTGGACATCTTACATGATACACCATGTGCATGGCTGGTCTCTGTAACAAAACGATGGACATGTTTTCCTTTCTCCTGGGTAAGAACCTAGAAGTCGAAAAGCTGGGTCATTAGACCTATTTTGTTTGTCCAATTACCTGCCATATGGGCATCTGGATTGCTTCCAATTCGGTGCTATTTTGGATAAATGTCTA
The DNA here is from genome assembly GCA_006410675.1 of Oreotragus oreotragus. Taxonomy (NCBI): domain Eukaryota; kingdom Metazoa; phylum Chordata; class Mammalia; order Artiodactyla; family Bovidae; genus Oreotragus; species Oreotragus oreotragus. The sequence goes on from SJYX01024018.1 coordinate 336,458, forward strand.
TGAACACATACAAGTCTTTGTGTGGACATATAGTTTCATTTCACTTGGTTGAATTCTCAAGGTACAATGGATAGGTCTCTTTTTAGGAGAAAGCGTACACATATAAAGCTTGCTGGTGTGAAAAGCCATCAAACAATCCCATTCATGGAACTAGCCAGAGGACGATGAGAGGAAAATCACAAAGGAGAAAGCTAACAGAAAACCAAAAACGTGACCAGAAAGACAAGTCAGAAAAGAATGAATCTGTGGACACACGATATAGGAGTCTTGAAGGGGGCTTCCCTGGTGGTCCAGTGGTTAAGAATCCGCCTTGCAATGCAGGGGAGGCCAGGTGGATCCCTGGTCGGGGAGGATCCCACATGCTGCAGGGCAACCAGGCCCCTACGCCGCCACTACTGAGCCCACGCGCCCGAGAGCCTGTGTTCCACAACAGGAGAGGCCACCGTAACGAGAAGCCCGGAAACAACAAACGGAAAGAGGCCCCCTCACTCGTCCCAACTAGAGAAAGCCCCCAGTGCAGCGAGGAAGACAGCGCAGAAATAAAGTCTGAAAGGAATCTGGGGTGTTGAGGGCAAAACCACGCGGAATTTGGGGGCCAAAAGGGACAGATCTTCACTAAAGACAACTCTGAGAAACAAATGAGGAACTCGACAGGATCACTATCTCATCCGTCTCCGAGCGCAAGGTATGCCTTAAAGCACCGATTCTTATCCTTTGGTTTCTTCCCCACCCCATTCCCTTCTGCTCCCTCCTCGGCTCGTAGAACCATTAGTCCTCTCCAGAGACACACCCCAGACTGCAAAGCACTCCCTCTGCGAACGACCTCTCCTCTCGTCTCCGCTAGTTCACGGACTACAATTCCCAGGATGCAATGCGGCCACCCCACCTCCTTTGACACAGACAAGGAAGAAAAGAGATTCCCAGGGTGCTAGGCCCGGAGAGGTCACTCCTAGCTTACCTCGGAGCTCCGGGAGCCCTTCAGAACCTGCTTGGTTAGAGCGATCACGTCAGTACCGCAGGTGTTCACCTTTTCCGTCAGAAGCCCCTTCACGGACTGACCGAATCGCGCTTGCGAATCTGGAGTCCCGGTCGCCATCACATCGGCCAGTGAACACCTCCCTAAAGGCGATGGCGAGTCGCCCGGGCCAAAAGATGTGCAAAGCGGAAGGAAAGGAGGTGGTGTCTTTTTTTTCCTACCGTGGGAAAAGGAAGGGACGCATGCGCCTAGCGGAGGTTGCACTTTGCCCACTTTAATTTAAAATACTCAGTTGATATCCTGAAGAAGACGCGGCTCAGGGAAACATCAACGAAGAGGACGGAGGACAATTTCAGTAAACCTATGATTTAAAGTCAAAGTGTGATGGATTACAGTCCCAATTCTGCCGGTTAGTTGTGTGACCAGATTCTTCAGCGTTTGCATCTTGTGTTCCTCATCTGTAAAATAGAAATAATAAAATTACACCTTCCAAGCGTCCTGAGAATTAAGATCATTCAGTTCAATTTTAACAAACATTTCGTGAACGAAACACCAAACACTGTGGGACTGAGGATAGAAAAATGAAATGCCGTCTTTGTCTCCAGTAAACTCCCAGGCTGAGGAGACAAATAAACAAACAGAAAATCCAGGAGGAAAAAGCCAACAGAAAAACTGGCAAAGTTCACAAAACAGACAATTATAAAGGTAAATAAGATAGCCAATAGCTATGAAAAATGCTTAACCTCTCTAGTAATTTTCAGTGATAAATGACCCCTTTGTTCTATTAAAGCAAACTGATTATCACCTTGAAAAGAATTAATATCTGAAGTGTTTCGTGTAGCTGTTTCTTTTCAGGCCAATGCAACAGAGAGAGGTAATGGTACACTGGCAAATTTTGTTTAAAATCACCTATACCAAATATCAACACTACTTTTATCTTCCAAGTGTCTATATTCAAATGTCTCTGATTCTTTCATTTAATTCTTGTTCTTAATCAACATTATTAAGGTATAATTTATGTTCAAATAGCTACATTCTTTTGAAGTGTACAATTTGGGGATTTCTCTGGTGATTCAGTGGTTAAGACTCTGAACTTCCAATGCAGGTGGTGCAAGTTGATTCCTGATCAGTGAACAAAGGTCCCACAGGCCACACAGCATGGCCCCCCCCCCAAATTTTTTTCATGTACAATTTGGTGAGTGTGATGGATATGTACACCTGTGAATTACTACAATTATTATGATATAGAACATTTTCATCGCTCCCATAAGTATCCAAGTGCCTCTTTGTATTGTAGTCCATCTATCCCTCACTCTAGGCAACAACAAATCTGCTTTCTAGTACTATAGGTTAGTTTGGGTTTCTAGAATTTTATATAAATAGAATCATACAGGAAATACTTTTTTTGGCTTCTTTCTCTCAGCATAACAATTTTGAGAGTTATTCACTTAGTTGTGTGTATCACTAGTCTGTTCCTTTTTTTGCTGCTGAGATATAGTATTGATAAATCTATTTTGTTGATCCACTCACCTGTTGATGGACATTTTGGCTGTTTCCTTTTGGGGGTTATGATGAATACAGTTGCTATAAACATTCACATACAAGTCTTTATGTGAGTTTATTTTCATTTATCTTGGGTAATATCTGGGAATGAAATGGCTGGGTCATATGGTAAGTCTTTAACTTTTCAAAAAACTGCCAAACCATTTTCCAAAGTTATTTACCACTGCATTCCCAACAGCAGTGCAGGAGATTCCAGTTGCTTCACACTCATAAACTTAGGAAAAGATCAGTTGTTCTAGAGCCATGGTAACAAGTAGCCACCTTATTAACTTGTGTAACTGTGGCCACTGACAGCTGGCTTCTATCATCTCTCTCTCCCAGTGTTCATGCCCTGTGTAATCCTCCTCTTACTTGTGGGCAGGACATGTGACCTCCAAACAATCGTATATGCATAGGTGATGGGAGATATGTGATTACATGTATGAGATTATGTGATTGCATTACATAAGATTGTAAGGCTCATCTTGCTGGAGTCTTTCCCTCTCAAGCTGTGAGGAAGCAAGCGGCCGTTGGAGAACTCCATGCAGCAAAGAACTGTAAGTATCATCTAATGCCTAAGGGCTGAGCTCCAGCTGACAGTCAGCAAAAAGAGGAGGCTCTCAGTCAAACAACCAAAAGGAACTGAATAGTACTAACAACCAGGCTGGTAGAGAAGCGGATCCTTCCCCTGTCAAGCCTCTAGATGAGAACTTGGCCACAACCTTGACTGCAGCATTCTAAGACCCTGCATGGCCCAGAAAAGCTGTCCTTGGATTCCTGACCCACAGACATGATAAGGTAATAAACATGTATTGTTTTAAGCCACTACGTGTGTGGTAATATTGTTATGCAGCAACGGAAAACGAATAGAAAATCATCAGAACTTGTCTGAAGTATGTTCAATGACAGCTTACTTCAGTGGATCCTTTTTGCAAACCAGGATATCAGAATCTGTCCATTGTCCTATGTTCAAGTTCACTGAGTCTTTTGTGTGCTTAAATCTCCTTTGAATCTCTCTAATGAATTTTAAATTTCAATTATATTTTTTAGCTCCAGAATTTCTTTTTGGTTCTTTCTAAGTTTTCTGTCTCATTATTGATATTTCCATTTTGTTCACACATTGTTTTCTTGACTTTTTCCATATCTCCCTTTAGTCCTTTGGGCATCCTTAAGGCAGTTACTTTGAAGTCTTTGTCTAGTATATCAGACATTAGGTCTTTCTCAGGGACAGTTTCTATTGATTTGTTTTATCCCTTTGAGTGCACCATGCTTTGCTGTTCCTTAGTATGCCTTGTGATTTTTTTAGTGAACACTGGACTTTTGAGTTTAATAATGTGATAACTCTGGAAATCAGAGTGCAAAGTGAAAGAAGGCAGTCATAAAAGACCAGATAGTGTATGATCCCATTTATACAAAATGTCTAGAACAGGCAAAACCATGGAGACAGAAAGAATGTAGATTAGTGGTTGCCTAGGGCTGGGCTGGGGGTTGGTGGAAAATAGGAAGTGACTGTAGTGGGTGTGGGGTTTCTTTTTTGGCGGGGGGTGATGAAAAGATTTTTTTTTTTTTTGAAAAAATTTTAAAATTTGATTCTGTGATGGTTACTTGAAGTCCTTAAACTGTACATGTGTGTGAACTTTACGTATGTAATTTTTAACTCAATAAAGCTGTTTAAAAAAACAAACAAAAAATTAGTCACTCATCAGATCTTGACTGGGTATTTCCTTTTTGCCTAAAGTGAAAAGTGAAAGTTGCTCAGTCATGTCCAACTCTTTGTGACTAAACAGTCCATGGAATTCTCCAGGCCAGAATACTGGAGTGGGCAGCCTTTCCCTTCTCCAGGGGATCTTCCCCACCCAGGGAATGAACCCAGGTCTCCCGCACTGCAGGTGGATTCTTTGCCACCTGAGCCACAAGGGAATCCCTAACTGTAATGGATATAATGAAGGCCCAGAAACATGTAGAAGATACCACCCCAGACTCTGGCTAAGAACTCTGTCTCATGAAGGCAGGATCTTCGTTATCTATTGCTGCCTAACAATCACCCCCAAATTTAGTGGCTTAAAACCACCACCACTTTATTGATTGTGATGCTATAGTTCAGTAATTCATCATGGGTAATGGTCTCTGGTCCAGTGAAGTTTTTTGGGCTCATTCAAGGGGCTGCATTCACCTGGTGGCTGGAAGGTAGGAGGTGGCCTCACTCACATGTCTGTGGCCTTTGTCCTGGCTGTCACTCGGGGTGCCACGGTTCTCCTCCTTGGGGTCTTTCTCTCCGCATGGCCTTCTCTCTAGCAGGATAGGCTGAGCTTCTTTACGTGGTACCTGGTTTCCCAGATGGAAGAAGCTGTTGGGCTTCTTAGGTCCAGAACTGGCACATGGTAACTTCTGAGGATACTGTTGATCGAGTCACAGGGCAGCTCAGGTTCAGGTAGAGAGGAAATAGACTCTTCTCAATGGGAGGAGTAGTCCCGTGTCTGCAGGTTTAGGAGGAGTTGGTGGTACCTGTCTTTGTAGAATATCTAGCACAGGAGTCTGGGCAGTCGCTTGACTCAATGTAAAATCAAAACAACTGAATTATACTGAAATTCAGATTGAATGTGAGCTGTCTAGGGCATCCACTTCTCCCCTATTGGAATGCACACTCCATGAGGGCAGGGATTTTTATCTGTTTGGCTCGTTATTTTATTCCCAGCTGGACAGTAGTGCCTGGCTTTGATAGAGGCTCAATGAGTATCTGTCTTAGGAAGGACTGCTTGGTGTGATGGTAATAGAAGAAGGATTGGTGTGGAGCCACTCCAATAGAGAAGCTGCAGTGAGTCTGGGGAAAGAGTAATGGGTGTGAATTGGTGTCTCAGAGATTGGGAGACAACGTTTATTCACTATTCTACAACATGAATTGAGGCCGCCAATGCCAGATGTGAGGGGGAAGGAAGAGGCATCCCTTGAGTAAGGGGATCCCAGCATCTCAGTGCATGACATGCGCTAAGTCATAGTCAAGAACGGGGTCCTCTTGGGATAACAGAGGCTTCGGCATGGACGCTTAGATGGGACTGAGCAAGGTGAGTATGGCAGAAGTGTGACTGAAACAGAGCTGAAGACAACACTAAAAAATGACGGGTATGGGGTATTAGGCTTTGCCAACAAAAGTCCGTCTAGTCAAGGCTATGGTTTTTCCAGTGGTCATGTGTGGATATGAGAGTTGGACTGTGAAGAAGGCTGAGCGCCGAAGAATTGATGCTTTTGAACTGTGATGTTGGAGAAGACTCTTGAGAGTCCCTTGGACGGCAAGGAGATCCAACCAGTCCATTTTAAAGGAGATCAGCCCTGGGTGTTCTTTGGAAGGAATGATGTTAAAGCTGAAACTCCAGTACTTTGGCCACCTCATGCAGAGTTGACTCATTGGAAAAGACTCTGATGCTGGGAGGGATTGGGGGCAGGAGGAAAAGGGGACAACAGAGGATGAGATGGCTGGATGGCATCACTGACTCGATGAATGTGAGTTTGAGTGAAATCCAGGAAATGGTGATGGACAGGGAGGCCTGGCGTGCTGCGATTCATGGGGTCGCAAAGAGTCGGACATGACTGAGTGACTGAACTGAACTGAACTGATGGGGATATGAGTGTGACTGATAAAGTCCAGAGGCTTGAAAATAGTCACCTGCAAAATGTATTTATCAGATAAATGATAAGAATCTTCACTCTAAGTCCTTAAAACATGTAAGTTATGTGATGAAAATTAGATTTGAGACAGGTTATGATTATTTGGTGCAAAAATTTTTGCATTAGTGACAAGAAAAGTGTCGAGGAAGCCCATTCATTTTAGGATTGGTGAGTTAATTGATGGTGATTATTCACCTTAATGTAGTTTTATAACACTTTAGAAGTTTGCAAAGATCATTGCTAAATATTCATGCCTTGGTGAAAAACAAAAATAAAAGATTACTAGTATCTGGTAGTATCTTCCTTCTCTCCCTCCTTCTGCCCAGGGAAATGATCTCAACTCTTGCTCATGGTGAGTGAACCAGGAGAGGAGGTGGATAAAGGAGTGAGATGAGTGATTTCCTCAGGAGAACAAAGGCTGACAGAGACAGTGCGAGGCAGGTTAGTTGGTGTAGAACTGGGGGAAGAAATCCATGGTTCTATCCCAGAGAGGCTGGTCGGTGCTCTGGTATTCCCATCTCTATCAGAATTTTCCACAGTTTATTGTGATCCACACAGTCAAAGGCTTTGGCATAGTCAATAAAGCAGAAATAGATGTTTTTCTGGAACTCTCTTGCTTTTTCCATGATCCAGCGGATGTTGGCAATTTGATCTCTGGTTCCTCTGCCTTTTCTAAAACCAGCTTGAACATCAGGGAGTTCACAGTTCATGTATTGCTGAAGCCTGGCTTGGAGAATTTTGAGCATTACTTTACTAGCGTGTGAGATGAGTGCAATTGTGCGGTCATTTGAGCATTCTTTGGCATTGCCTTCCTTTGGGATTGGAATGAAAACTGACCTTTTCCAGTCCTGTTGCCACTGCTGAGTTTTCCAAATTTGCTGGCATATTGAGTGCAGCACTTTCACAGCATCATCTTTCAGGATTTGAAACAGCTCAACTGGAATTCCATCACCTCCACTAGCTTTGTTCATAGTGATGCTTTCTAAGGCACACTTGACTTCACATTCCANTGTGAGATGAGTGCAATTGTGTGGTAGTTTGAGCATTCTTTGGCATTGCCTTTCTTTGGGATTGGAATGAAAACTGACCTTTTCCAGTCCTGTGGCCACTGCTGAGTTTTCCAAATTTGCTGGCATATTGAGTGCAGCACTTTCACAGCATCATCTTTCAGGATTTGAAACAGCTCAACTGGAATTCCATCACCTCCACTAGCTTTGTTCATAATGGTGCTTTCTGAGGCCCACTTGACTTCACATTCCAAGATGTCTGGCTCTAGATTAGTGATCACATCATCATGATTATCTGGGTCATGAAGATCTTTTTTGTACAGTTCTTCTGTGTATTCTTGCCACCTCTTCTTAATATCTTCTGCTTCTGTTATGTCCATACCATTTCTGTCCTTTATCGAGCCCATCTTTGCATGAAATGTTCCCTTGGTATCTCTAATTTTCTTGAAGAGATCTCTAGTCTTTCCCATTCTGTTGTTTTCCTCTATCTCTTTGCATTGATTGCTGAAGAAGGCTTTCTTATCTCTTCTTGCTATTCTTTGGAACTCTGCATTCAGATGCTTCTATCTTTCTTTTTCTCCTTTGCTTTTCGCCTCTCTTCTTTTCTCAAGGCTTAGAGAGGCTAATACATTGCATGAGGTCACACAAAAGTAAAAATGGGTTCAAATCCAGTTCTGACTCAGCAGGGTGTCTTTCTGGTACGCTCCCCTGTCTCCTTCACAACAGCCTCTCTAGTCCATCTTGCTCTCTCTAGCTGTTGAAGTATCTTTCATTGTGCTTCTGTCTGGTTTGTACCAAATTTTCAATAAGAAGTCAGGCAGGTACTGCAAATATGAGTATATGTGATACCTACATATTAAAAATACATACATGTAAAACATACATTATAGAGTGATGTGTATTATCTGTATCTCTAACAGTACTGGTCTGTACTGGCTCGGAGGGGGGCTCTGGGCAAATGCCAAAGGTGCTTAGCCATTCTCCTTGATACATCAAATAGAAAGGCAAGTTGATGGCTGTGTAGAGGGGCTGACTTTACAAAAGAGAGTCCTGAGCAGTGGAGTATTGCTACAGTGACACTGTGTTTAATGCTTTTTGGATCTTCACTATATTCAGTGTTCACAACCAAATATTTCTTTTTTATATAAATAATACATTATTCCTTTATTTACATAAATAGCACCAGAATCCATTTCAGCACAATAGTATTCAAAATATCAACATCCTAACATCTTAAAGTTAACAATCTTACGTATTATCATTTAGAGGGCTTAATAATGCTTTAACATATTTAAATATTTTTGCTTATTTGTTTTTTTGCCAGTCTTATTGAGAAATAATTGACATATATCATTGTATAAGTTTAAGGGGTACAGCATAAGAGTTTGATTTAATGTGCTGTGAAATGATGACCACAAAAGTTTAATTAACATCCAGCATCTTATATAGATACAGTAAAAGAGAAAAGAAAGCTTTCCCTGTGATGAGAAAAATTAGGATCTACTCTCTTAACGACTTTGCTTTATATCCATAGTCATCTACACTGTACATTATATCTCTAGTACTTGTTTATCTTGTATCTGGAAGTTTGTATTTTTGACTACTTTCCTCGTATTTTTCCTCCCCCCACCTCCCTATCTCTGGTAGCCATAAATTTGAGCTCTTTTTCTATGAGTTTTGGTGAGGTTTTTTGTTGTTGTTTGTTTTTGTTTTTTAGATTTCATATATAAATGAGATTGTATGGTATTTGTCTTTCCCTGCTTGATATATTTAATTTTGCCTCAAAGGCCCATTCATGTTGTTGTAAATGGTAGGATTAGCATTGCAAATGGTAGGATTCAAGATTCATTTGTGTTGCTTCAAATGGTAAGATTCCCTTGCTTTTTAAATAGTTGAAAAATATTCCATTTATTATATATATTATATATACATTCATTTACATATATTTATATAATATTTCTGAGGCCAGGGACGGCGGCCGGGAGGAGCAACCCAACGTCCAAGGAGCGGTGGCTGCGCGGGCGCAGGAGGGCCGAGAGGAGCTATCCCATGTTGACATCACCCTTATGTCAGAAAGTGAAGAGGAAGTAAAAAGCTTCTTGATGAAAGTGAAGAAGGAGAGCGAAAAAGTTGGCTTAAAGCTCAACATTCAGAAAAAATTTCTCCACTGATCTCCAGTAGCATATTGGGCACCTACTGACCTGGGGAGTTCCTCTTTAAGTATCCTCAAACTTTGTTACTATAGACATATACATCCTTCATACCAGAAATAGCTCTTTAAGTTCCATATAATCATGTTCCTTCCAAAGTCCTGGCAAGAATACTGGAGTTGGAAACATCAGAGAATCAATGCAATTTGGAATGTCTTCTGTTTAAAGCAAGCAGGGCACAAAGATTGACCTTCTAAAGGCATAGCTGAAAAATTTTTTTTGCCTTCATTTCAGCAAAATCTCTGTCCACATTTTTACATAATTTATGTCTTCTGGACAGCAATAGATGTCAAATTAGCCAGACTTTCTTGAATTATAGTTATTGTTTTTTAAAAATGAATTTAATTTGAAAATATTTTGCTCTGTTAAGTCCACAGCAACTGGAATTATCAATACAGTTCTTAAAGGAATAGTTAGATTTGGAAATGAATTGTTGGGTTTATGTGTCATGTTCTCATATTATAATGGGGTTGCATATATTAAATTAACATTACTATATTGTATTAAGGATTATTTTATTATATAAAGTACTATATACCTTATATTGCAACTTTGTTACTATATTTTAAAGCAGTATCTAGATACACAGAGAATTATAAAGAATTTCCCTGATAGCTCAACTGGTAAAGAATCCGCCTGCAGTGCGGGAGACCTGGGTTCCATCCCTGGGTTGGGAAGATCGCCTGAAGAAGGGAAAGGCTACCCACTTCAGTATTCTGGCCTGGAGAATTCCATGGACTGTGAAGTCTACAGGATCGCAGAGAGTCAGACACGACTGAGTGACTTTCACTCACTCAAAAAAATTCACTCACTTACACCTGTTGTCCTAACCTACATATATACAAATTTAAGAGTAACAACATTGTTGGCTATTGCAAACTGCCTCGGCTGCAATGTACAACTGTTAGGAATATTGTGTTAATTTTTGAGTACCTTCAGAACTATGCATTGAAACATGAAGGGAAAAAAGAAAATAGGTGCTTGGTACTATGATGCTGCTGCTGCTGCTGCTGCTAAGTCACTTCAGTCGTGTCCGACTCTGTGCGACCCCATAGACGGCAGCCCACCAGGCTCCCCCGTCCCTGGGATTCTCTAGGCAAGAACACTGGAGTGGGTTGCCATTTCCTTCTCCGGTACTATGATACATCATAGTATCAAAATGTATTTCGAGGGTTACCCTTGTGGCTCAGTGGTAAAGAATCTGCCTGCTGATGCGGGAGATGTGAGTTCAGTCCTTGATCTGGGAAGATTCCACATGCTGTGGAGCAAATAAGTTCGTGCGCCACAAGTACTGAACCTGTGCTCCAGAGCCAGGAAACCACAACTGTGCCCACGTGGCCCACGAGCTGAAGCCTGTGCATCCTACAGACCATGCTCTGCAACAGGAGAAGCCAGCGCCACGAGAAGCCTGCAGACTGCAGCTAGAGAGTGGCCCCCTCTCTGCAGCTAGAGGACAGTCTGTGCAGCAGCGAAGACCCAACGCAGCCAAAAATAGATAAATCAAATATTATTTAAAATGTGTTCCATTCATGCTCTCTGAGAGGAAGAATTTGACAAATTTGTCTTTTTTTTTTTTTTAACCTATATGCTTCTGCTGCCTAGTCCTCCCTTGTACTTGGAAGCAATGTCTGGCAGAGGCACAATCTACAAGCAGTCTTGTCACTTAGACAGTCACCTTTAAGGGTTTGTGCAAGAGATGTGGGAGGTGTTTCCCCCTGGCTTAGAGCCATGTCAGTCCTGGAAGCAGAAGTTCAGAATGATTTTAGGTTGCAGAGGATCCCAAGTGACAGAGGCACCTCTGTATTCTATAGTAAACTTATTTATTTGTCTACATTAGTTACATATGGGATTTTCTTAAATGTGAGACCCAGGAAAGGGACTCCTCTTTCTTGGGCCAACGGGTAGTTCTGGCTGTACCTTCAGCACTTAGGCAAAGTCAGGTATATAGTCATAGCAGATTCCCAGTAAGTATCTGATCAAAAAATAATTTTGAGTGAATTGGATGACTTCCTGAAAGAGATGTGTTGCTGACTCTCTGGATCCTCTATAGCTGGTAATTTTTTTTTTAAAAAAAGAAGCATTTCTTTAGAGTGAGGAGGAGGACAATGAGAACAGATCAGAGGGAGAATATTTTCAGGGTAGAAAAAGTTTAGAATTGTCAGCCAAGAAGAGACTAGTTTAGAAACGTTCTCTAAACAAAATACAGATGAACTCTTGGAGTTGACTTTGTATGGGCATAAGGAGGGTAGTTTCTACTTGAGCCATGAAGGCGGGGCCCGGAGTTCAGACTGAAAGAATGCTGCTTCTTTAGAGATCAAGGGATAAACAGTTCTGGCCTAAACTGGTGGCTCAGATGGTGACTGTAGCCACAAAATTAAAAGATGCTCGCTTCTTGGAATAAAAGCTATGATGAACCTAGACAGCGTATTAAAATGCAGAGACATTACTTTGCTAAGAAAAGTCCATATAGTCAAAGCTATGGTTTTTCTAGTAGTCATGTATGGATGCAAGAGTTGGACTATAAAGAAAGCTGAACGTCGAAGAATTGATGCTTTTGAACTGTGGTGTTGGAGAAGACTTTTGAGAGTCCCTTGGACTGCAAGGAGATCAAACCAGTCAATCCTAAAGTAAATCAACCCTGAATATTCATTAGAGGAACTGATGCTAAAACTGAAGCTCCAATGCTTTGGCCACCCGATGCAAAGAGCTGACTCATTAGAAAAGACCGTGATGCTGGGAAAAACTGAAGACAGGAGATGAAGGGGACAGCAGAAGACGAGATGGTTGGATGGCATCACCAACTCGAGGAACATGAGTTTGAGCAAGCTCTGGGAGATGGTGAAGGACGGGGAAGCTTGGCGTGCTGCAGTTCGTGGGATCACAGAGTCAGGCAGGACTAAGTAAATCGTTGGGTCAGATAGTAAAGAATCCACCTGCAATGCAGAAGACATGTGTTCAATCCCTTGGTCAGGAAGATCCCCTGGAGAAGGAAATGGCAACCCACTCCAGTATTCTTGCCTGGGAAATCCCATGGACAGAGGAGCCTGGCGGGCTACAGTCCATCGGGTGGCAAAAGAGTCAGATATGATTTGGTGACTAAACAAAAGCAGAATGGAGACTGGCAGTATGTGTGAACTTTGAAATGAACTGGAGCAGGCTTCAAAGTCTGAATGGTGGATGAGACTGTTCCATGCCAAATTCCTTAATGCTTGCTATCATGTACTGTGAAAAATCATTGTCACCATGGCAGAAACATTCTTTCCCTAACCATCTATCAGAGGAAATGGGAGAGGCCACCTTCAGGAAGGTATAGGAAGGGAGTAGAATCTCAGACCACATTTTTTGGAGAAAAAGACTGTCCTTGAAATTTAGGTGACAACAACTTAAACAGCTGACTGTAAATCTGGCTAAGAAGTTTTCAGGGTGGGCATGCCCTTGACCTGTGCTCTGGCAGTACTACCTGCTTCGTACTCTTGCTTTCCCTCTCCATCTAGAGGTTTAAGGGAAGACGTTCTAGAGAACGGACTTGGCAAATTTCAAGGGACAGACAGAATGGATCTTTTTCTTGTGCGTTTCCAGAAATTTTAGACATCTGCTGAAAACTGTCAGACTATATTTCTTTCTTTTTTTTTTAACATCTAAAAACATAATTCTATTTATTTATTTATAGTTGCACTGGGTCTTTGTTGCTGCTTGAGGGCTTCTCGCAGTGGCTTCTCTAACTGCAGAGCACAGGTTCTAGGCTCACCAGCTTCAGGAGCTGCAGCATGTGAGCTTAGTTGCTCTGAGGCATGTGAAATCTTCCTGGACCAGGGATTGAACCCATGTCCTGTGCAACAGCAAGTGGATTCTTACTGACTGTATCATCAGGGAAGTCCCAAACTATATTTCTTATCTGTAGCTTCTTAGTTCAGTTCAGATGAGTCGCTCAGTCATGTCTGACTCTTTGCAACCCCACAGACCGCAGCACGCCAGGCTTCCCTGTTCATCACCAACTCCCGGAGCTTACTCAAATTCATGTCCATAGAGTCGGTGATGCCATCCAACCATCTCATCCTCTGTTGTCCCCTTCTCCTCCCACCTTCTATCTTTCCCAGCATCAGGGTCTTTTCCAGTGAGTCAGTTCTTCACATCAGGTGGCCAAAGTATTGGAGTTTCAGCTTCAGCATCAGTCCTTCCAATGAATATTCAGGACTGATTTCCTTTAGGATGGACTAGTTGGATCTCCTTGCAGTCCAAGGGACTCTCAAGAATCTTCTCCAACACCACAGTTCAAAAGCATCAATTCTTCTGTTTAGCTTTCTTTATAGCCCAACTATCACATCCATACATAACTATTGGAATAACAACCATAGCTTTGACTAGATGGACCTTTGTTGGCAAAACGATGTCTCTGCTTTTTAATATGTTGTCTAGGTTGGTCATCCTTGCAGTCCAAGGGACTCTCAAGAATCTTCTCCAACACCACAGTTCAAAAGCATCAATTCTTCTGTTTAGCTTTCTTTATAGCCCAACTATCACATCCATACATAACTATTGGAATAACAACCATAGCTTTGACTAGATGGACCTTTGTTGGCAAAACGATGTCTCTGCTTTTTAATATGTTGTCTAGGTTGGTCATAGCTTTTCTTCCAAGGATCAAGTGTCTTTTAATTTCATGGCTGCAGTTACCATCTGTAGTGATTTTGGAGCCCCCCAAATAAAGTCTGTCACTCTTTCCATTGTTTCCCCATCTATTTGCCATGAACTGATGGGACCAGATGCCATGATCTTAGTTTTCCTAATGTTTAGTTTTAAACCAAGTTTTTCACTCTCTTCTTTAACTTTCAAGAGGCTTTTTAGTTCTTTACTTTCTGCCATAAGTGTGGTGTCATCTGCATATTTGAGGTTATTGATATTTCACCTGGCAATCTTGACTCCAGCTTGTGCTTCATCCAGCCTGGCATTTTGCATGATGTACTCTACATATAAGTTAAATAAGCAGGGACCTGGCGTGCTGCGATTCATGGAGTTGCAAAGAGTCGGACACGACTGAGCAACTGAACTGAACTGAATATGTATATTTACATTAAATATATATATATGTGATGACCAGAAGAGTTTAATTAACATCCAGCATCTTATATAGACACAATAAAAGAGAAAAAAATTTTCCCTGTGATGAGAAAAGTTAGGATCTACCCTCTTAAGAACTTTCCTTTATATCACATTATAGTATTAACCATAGTCATCTATATTATACATTATATCTCTAGTACTTGTTTATCTTATATCTGGAAGTTTGTACTTTTGACTTCTTTCCAATATCTGGAAGTTTGTACTTTTGATTTCCTTCCATCAATAATAATTATTATTATGTAGTAATAATATATATTATATATATATACCACAACTTCTCTATTCATTGATCCATCAGCAGACACTTAGATTGTTTCCATGTCTTGTCTATTATGAATAATGTTGCTATGAAATGAAAGTGCAGATATCTTTTCCAGTTAGTGTTTCATTTCCTTAGGCTATATTCTAGGAAGTGGAATTGCTGAATTGTATGACAACCACTTATTTTACTGATAAGAAAACTGAGGCTCTGATATTTGAACATAATTAAGATATCGGCTATTCAGAAACATAATCAGAACTTACCCTCCACCTTCAGAAACCTCATCGGTCCTTTTCTAATTATCCAGGCTTCTCTTAGTGTAGGAATGTTTTCGAGTTTGGACCTGGAGGTTGGCTATGAGAATATAGCGGCAATGGGGAGATGAAAGCATGAAGGAACTCCAATGCTGTGTGTAGGATTTAATAAATTTGGTCCTGGTGCATTCATCACCTCCCCGCTACACCTTTACGAGACAGAGCTGAGGCCCCCGTGCGGCTCCCAGCACTGTGAGGTCGCAGAAGCCCTGGCGCATCCTGGCTATGCCTGCCGAGGCTCCGTCCCCACCGCTGGCCACTCGTTTCCCTGTGCTCCTGCAGAACAAGGCACGTGCGTTACTCACAGTAAAAGACTGCTTTTCTTTCCAAATTCAGACTCGGCGTCCTTCCCCCAAAGCTGATGAGCTCTCTGGGGCACAGATGCAGTGGTGTGTTTCTTCCGTTCCCAGCTCAAAACCAGAGAGGTGATGAAGGTGCGCTGACTGTCTGAGTCTGCCCAAGCTGTGCGTCTCGAACTGGACTGGAAACACTCTGACCCTGCAGAATGACAGCCGCTTCATGGCCATGGGAAAAGGGATCGAAAGACAAGTCTCCTTTATGTATAAACAAGTCCGTCTTGACTTAGATCGTCCTGTATTTGAGGTTTCTGTGTAGACAATGAATTTCTAAACTATGGGGATCCAGATTTCCTTTTTCTTTCTTGTATTTTATTTTTAAGAATTTTTTCTGTTTAAAAATTTTCACAGGTATAAATTCTGCTTTTTCTTTTAGAAAGACAAAATAACAGACGAAAGAATAGACCCCCTCCCCAACAAGCAAAATAAAAAACCATTTTCACCACATTCATACTACTGAAAGATACACTCTGGTGATATTTTAAGATACATATATTTCTAGATTATTTTCTATGTATACATGTTTTCTTTCCTTTTTAAAATATTTTAAAATGTGGTATCAAGTTAGTTACACAATGTTACCCTAAATAAGATAATTCCTTCTCTGTATAGAACCTCTTTTAAAAAACAAACAGGTTTTAAAAGAAAATCTTGCTTCCTTCCTTCATTTTATCGTCACTTTCTTTCTTTACTTCATTATTGTTATTGTAATAGAATTCTTTCTTCAAGCGCAATTTATTTATTCAACAAGTTGCTAGCAGTTTTGAGTTGCTACGGACCATGTTTTTTCTTTTGTTCTCTAGAGGTTGCACCCTAATGGATAATAGTGAACAATGTGCAAATAAATATACAAGATGTTCAATGTTAATGAATTTCACAGAGAAAAATAAGGACATGTAAGAGGGAGAGAGAATGTCTTGTTGGGGTCCTGTTTGCATAAAATAGTCAAAGAAGTCTTCTATGATGCAGCAACCATTGAGTAGAGACTTAAGCAGAGTTTCAAAGCAAAACTAAGCCATGAAAATGTCTGAGAGAAGAAAATTCCACATGGAAAGAATAGGAAATGCAGAAGCACTGAGATCTGCGTGTATTTGGAATGTCCAAAAAAAAAAAAAATCTCAAAAAGGCCAGTGTGACTTGAGGATATTGAGCAAAAGGAGAGCAGCATAGGAGATAAGAAAGAACTGAGAAGGGAGAAGATGAAACGGCGTTTTTTACCTTGACTTTTAATTGGAATAAGGTAGGGAGTGATTAGACAATATTGAGAAGAAGAGAGGCATGATCTAGTTAGATCTTAAGAAGACCTCTCTGAGGTCTGAATGGAGAGGAGGTTATAGAATCAGAAGAAACAGCAGAGAGACCGGGTAGGAGATCACGGTGATGATAATCCAAGGGAGTGATGATGCCGGCTTC
The DNA here is from genome assembly GCA_006410675.1 of Oreotragus oreotragus. Classification (NCBI taxonomy): domain Eukaryota; kingdom Metazoa; phylum Chordata; class Mammalia; order Artiodactyla; family Bovidae; genus Oreotragus; species Oreotragus oreotragus. The sequence continues at coordinate 353,322 of SJYX01024018.1, forward strand.
AGTCAGGGTGGCAGTGAAGGAAGGTTTGAGTAGAAATGAAAAGGTGTGAAATAGTCAAAGAAGGGAGGAGGATGACTTGATTAAAAAAAGTATAATAGCCTGCCAGCACAAAGAACTCATTTGAAGTAGGTGGTTGTGAATTTAAAATGAGGTCAGCCAGTGTTGTTGTGCTTCTTTTTCCCAGGTGCATATGCCATGCAGGTTCAGTGAGAGTAGGAAGAGATTTAGACTCAACCTGCGCTGTAATTTAATGCGAAAGTGCGATTTAGGAAAAGAGGGACAATGGAAATCAGAGTGCATGTGAGAGTTCAGACAGTAATTAGCAATGGCGTTTCAGTGGGTAAGGGGGAAAGTGAAGACATGAGGAGTTGAGGCACAGTGAGGAGCTGGTATTAAAGAGATGCCTGCCTGTGTACACGTTCAGTCCTGTCCGGCTTTTTGCACCCCCACGGACGGTAGCCTGCCAGGCTCCTCTGTCCATAGGGTTTTCCAGGTAAGAATACTGGAGCAGGTTGACATTTCCTTTTCCAGGGGATCTTCCTGACCCAGCGATTGAACATGCATCTCCTGCGTTATAAGCAGATTCTTTTCCACTGAGCCCCTGGGGAAACTCCTAAAGAAGATGAAGTTCATGCTATTAAAAAAGTTATCCATGTGTCTATTTAAATCATAAAAAGTATTATCACACAGGTGGAATTAGAAAGTCATGGCGAGTCACAGGATAAAATCTTAAATAGAAAGGAAGAGTTGTTTTGGAAGTTTGTGTCTCTCCAGGAATGGGGAAGTGTTAGATAAACACAAGCTGGCTTCATTCATTCACTCACGCACTCAGTCTTGACTGTGTCAGGAAGCGGAGATGCAAACATATGTGAGAGAAAGAGTGCTTACCCAGGCTTCTGACCAGTGGAAAGACAGAAAGCAGATCATTAAAACTGTGTTCCACGTGATCAACCAGCCATGGAGACAATAGCGAAAGAGTGGAGGGAGTTGGAGGAACCTTCTCAGATAAGGTAGCTGGGAGTCCTTTGAAGGATAAATACGTCTTTCAAGACAGATAAAGAGGTTAGGGCATCTGGCAGAGACAGAACATGTACAAAAATGAAGTGAATTGTGCTGCTGCTAAGTTGCTTCAGTCGTGTCTGACTCTGTGTGACCCCATAGATGGCAGCCTACCAGGCTCCCCCGTCCCTGGGATTCTCCAGGCAAGAGTACTGGAATGGGTTGCCATTTCCTTCTCCAATGCAGGAAAGTGAAAAGTGAAAGTGAAGTCACTGAGTCGTGTCCAACTCTCAGAGACCCCATGGACTGCAGCCTACCAGGCTCCTCCATCCATGGGATTCTCCAGGCAAGAGTACTGGAGTGGGTTGCCATGAGAGTTAACTGGCAAGGCACTTACTTACTGTGTAAATAGTATATTAGTAGAAGCTGTTGAATTGGATCTGAAACACAAGCTGAAGCCATGGTAAGGATGCCTCATGTTGTAAACAGTTGGAGTCACCATTGGTTTTAAACAAAGGAGTGACCACCAGGTCTAGACTTTATAAAACTTCTGGCAGTTGTATGGAAGATGGGTTAAAATCAGCCCTGGAGATGGAAAACAAATTAGGATGTTGTTATAATAACCCAAGTAAGAATTGGCAAGGGTCTCAATCAGCAAGAAGAATGGCTGTGAGTGTATAAGGTTGCAGCTGATATTTTTTAAACCGTATCTTTAAATGTTTTTCAGTATATCCACAAAGTCTTTTGACGAAGACTGCAATCAGCTTTAGAACATTATCATTGCCCTTGAGAGAAACCCTATTAGCATGAGCAATTACTCTCAGTTGATAATCCCCTCCCCGTTCCCCAGCAATCACTAATCTACTTTCTATCTCCATTGTTGTTGAGTTGCTCAGGTTGTATCCGACTGTTTTGCAATCTCAGGGACTGTAGACTACCAGGCTCCTGCTCCATGGGATTTCCCAGGCAAGAACACTGGAGTGGGTTGCCATTTCCTTTCTCCAGGGAATCTTCCCAAATGAGGGATTCAGGGAGTAATTTACTACCGAGCTACTGGGAAAATCCTTCTATCTCTTGGATTTGCCTATTCTAGAAATTTTTTAATAAACTGAATCATAGAATATGTGGTCTTTCATGACTGGCTTCTTCACTTCATGTACAAGTTTTTCTGTGGACATATGTTTCCAGTTCTCTTGGATATATACCCTAGGAATAGAATTTCTGGCTCATACAGTAACTTTATGTTTAACTTTTTGAGGTACTGCCAAATTCTCTTCCAACATAGTTGTATCACTTTACATTCCCACCAGGAATATATGAGACTTCCAATTTCTCAACATCCTTATCAACAATTATTATTGTCTCATGTTTTTGATTATAGCTCCCCTAGTGGATGTGAAGTGGTAACTCATTGTGGTTTTGGTTTGGATTTAACTGATTTCTAACGATGAAAAGTGTCTTTTCATATTTTTGTTGGCCAATTGCACATCTTCCTTAAATAAATATCTATTCGGATGGTCTGTCCATGTTAAATTGGCCCCTTGTTTTTTCATTGAAAGTGTTAGTCGCTCAGTCGTGTCTGATTCTTTTGGACCGCTTGGACTTTAGACCACCAGGCTCTTCTCTCCATGGAATTCTCTAGGCAAGAATACTGGAGTGGGTTGCCATTCCCTTCTCCAGAATATCTTCCTCACCCAGGGATCAAACACAGGTCTCCTACTTTGCAGGCAGATTCTCTACCATCTGAGCCACTGTCCTTTTATTATTTAATTGTAAAAGAGTTCTTTATATAATTCTATATAAAAATCTCATATCAGATTTATAAACATTTTCTCTTATGGGTTATCTGTTTACTTTCTTGATGGCATCCTTTGAAGTCTAAAAGGTTTTTATTTTGATGACATCTGATTTGTTCATTGTTTCTTTTCTCTCCTGTGTGATTGATCTCATAGCTAAGAAAGCTTTGCCTAATGCAGGGTCCTGACGATGTATTCCTATATTTTTTCCACAGTGTTTATACTTTTAGCTCTTATGTCTAGATCTATCATATATTTTTAGTTAGTTTTTGAGCATGAGATGAGGATGCCATCCAGCTTCATTCTTTTGCACGTGGATTCCAGTCATTCANGTGAATTGTGCTGCTGCTAAGTTGCTTCAGTCGTGTCTGACTCTGTGTGACCCCATAGATGGCAGCCTACCAGGCTCCCCCGTCCCTGGGATTCTCCAGGCAAGAGTACTGGAATGGGTTGCCATTTCCTTCTCCAATGCAGGAAAGTGAAAAGTGAAAGTGAAGTCACTGAGTCGTGTCCAACTCTCAGAGACCCCATGGACTGCAGCCTACCAGGCTCCTCCATCCATGGGATTCTCCAGGCAAGAGTACTGGAGTGGGTTGCCATGAGAGTTAACTGGCAAGGCACTTACTTACTGTGTAAATAGTATATTAGTAGAAGCTGTTGAATTGGATCTGAAACACAAGCTGAAGCCATGGTAAGGATGCCTCATGTTGTAAACAGTTGGAGTCACCATTGGTTTTAAACAAAGGAGTGACCACCAGGTCTAGACTTTATAAAACTTCTGGCAGTTGTATGGAAGATGGGTTAAAATCAGCCCTGGAGATGGAAAACAAATTAGGATGTTGTTATAATAACCCAAGTAAGAATTGGCAAGGGTCTCAATCAGCAAGAAGAATGGCTGTGAGTGTATAAGGTTGCAGCTGATATTTTTTAAACCGTATCTTTAAATGTTTTTCAGTATATCCACAAAGTCTTTTGACGAAGACTGCAATCAGCTTTAGAACATTATCATTGCCCTTGAGAGAAACCCTATTAGCATGAGCAATTACTCTCAGTTGATAATCCCCTCCCCGTTCCCCGGCAATCACTAATCTACTTTCTATCTCCATTGTTGTTGAGTTGCTCAGGTTGTATCCGACTGTTTTGCAATCTCAGGGACTGTAGACTACCAGGCTCCTGCTCCATGGGATTTCCCAGGCAAGAACACTGGAGTGGGTTGCCATTTCCTTTCTCCAGGGAATCTTCCCAAATGAGGGATTCAGGGAGTAATTTACTACCGAGCTACTGGGAAAATCCTTCTATCTCTTGGATTTGCCTATTCTAGAAATTTTTTAATAAACTGAATCATAGAATATGTGGTCTTTCATGACTGGCTTCTTCACTTCATGTACAAGTTTTTCTGTGGACATATGTTTCCAGTTCTCTTGGATATATACCCTAGGAATAGAATTTCTGGCTCATACAGTAACTTTATGTTTAACTTTTTGAGGTACTGCCAAATTCTCTTCCAACATAGTTGTATCACTTTACATTCCCACCAGGAATATATGAGACTTCCAATTTCTCAACATCCTTATCAACAATTATTATTGTCTCATGTTTTTGATTATAGCTCCCCTAGTGGATGTGAAGTGGTAACTCATTGTGGTTTTGGTTTGGATTTAACTGATTTCTAACGATGAAAAGTGTCTTTTCATATTTTTGTTGGCCAATTGCACATCTTCCTTAAATAAATATCTATTCGGATGGTCTGTCCATGTTAAATTGGCCCCTTGTTTTTTCATTGAAAGTGTTAGTCGCTCAGTCGTGTCTGATTCTTTTGGACCGCTTGGACTTTAGACCACCAGGCTCTTCTCTCCATGGAATTCTCTAGGCAAGAATACTGGAGTGGGTTGCCATTCCCTTCTCCAGAATATCTTCCTCACCCAGGGATCAAACACAGGTCTCCTACTTTGCAGGCAGATTCTCTACCATCTGAGCCACTGTCCTTTTATTATTTAATTGTAAAAGAGTTCTTTATATAATTCTATATAAAAATCTCATATCAGATTTATAAACATTTTCTCTTATGGGTTATCTGTTTACTTTCTTGATGGCATCCTTTGAAGTCTAAAAGGTTTTTATTTTGATGACATCTGATTTGTTCATTGTTTCTTTTCTCTCCTGTGTGATTGATCTCATAGCTAAGAAAGCTTTGCCTAATGCAGGGTCCTGACGATGTATTCCTATATTTTTTCCACAGTGTTTATACTTTTAGCTCTTATGTCTAGATCTATCATATATTTTTAGTTAGTTTTTGAGCATGAGATGAGGATGCCATCCAGCTTCATTCTTTTGCACGTGGATTCCAGTCATTCAAACATCAATTGTTGAAAAGACTATGCCAGCACCTGGATTTAGCCTGAGAACCTAAGCCCCTCCTGAGGGCGACCCCTAGGGCTGGTACTCATTGCATAACCAGACTCCAACCTGTCAGAGGCCACCTCCCTCTTGTGGCTTAAGGGGATGCTGTTGCAGGGAAATGTTGGAAGAAGAGAAAAAAGGAGTTAATGGGTTAGAAAAGGGAACACTTTGTAAGTAACTCTCCATATTTCCCACCTCTCTCTGGGTTAGGGGGTCGCAGAGAGAACCAGCCCAGGAGATAGCTGAATATGGGAGAAAATGGACCCCAAGGTGCCCATATACCACTTGGATACATCAGTGGGATTAATGGAACAAGCTCAAGTTCCAATGGTTGCCTATTCATTTCAAAATGGAGATGTTTTCTCCAAGCAGGAAAGTATAGTGTTGGGTCACGGGTAAAAGAGACCTCCTGGATTGGGTCCTTGCTGTAACTGTTTCATTTTACTTCTTCCTCTTGCCAGCCCTAACTTGGCCTGATATTTAATTGTATTCTGACTTTGGAGTCAAAGGAATGCTTGAAATACTCTGAACATAAGTCCTTTATTACTTTTATGAATTGCAAATATTTTTACCTAATACAGAGCTTGCCTTTTCAGCTTGTTGTCAGTGTTTGGGGAAGAGTAAAAGTTTTCATTTTATTTGAAGACCAATTCATAATTTTGTCTTTTATGTTTCATGTGTTTTGTAGCCTAAGTAATGTTTGCATAACCCAAGTTCATAAAGATGCTTTTCTCTGTTTACTTAGAGTTTTAGCTTTTACTTTTAGACCATGTTCTGTTTCAAGGTAATTTTTGCCAAGGCTGTGAGGCAAGAATGAAGAGAAAGCAAGGCGAGTTCGTGATTTTAAAAAAAGTCTTTGCTNTTTGCATAACCCAAGTTCATAAAGATGCTTTTCTCTGTTTACTTAGAGTTTTAGCTTTTACTTTTAGACCATGTTCTGTTTCAAGGTAATTTTTGCCAAGGCTGTGAGGCAAGAATGAAGAGAAAGCAAGGCGAGTTTGTGATTTTTAAAAAAGTCTTTGCTACAATAGACAATTAAAAGCAACCATTCCATAAGATGTAGTGCTGCACATAGTGATAGAAACCCTGCTGATGCTGCCTGTGGAGGTGGAAGGGGTTTCATCAGGCACGATCACCTGGTGTCTCTTAATGGGCCAGTGGAGTGGAATTCCTCTACCTGCGCTCCTATATACTTGAATGTTCACAGCAACTGTATTTGCAGTAGTCAGAATCTAGAATCAAGCCAGATGTCATTTAGGTGAGCATTTAACCACTCTGTGGGTAAGCCATACTATGGAATACTATTCAGCAATAAGAAAGAACAGACTATTGAAACATCCAACAGCTTGCATGAATCTTCAGGGCACATGCTAGGTGAAAAAGTCAATCACAAAAGGTGATTATTGGAATCACTATGTGATTCCAATCATATAATTTTTAGAAGGTGATGGGGCTTCCCTGGTAGCTCAGAGGTTAAAGCGTCTGCCTCTGATGTGGGAGACCTGGGTTCAATCCCTGGGTCTGGAAGATCCCCTGGAGAAAGAAGTGGCAACCCACTCCAGTGTACTTGCCTGGAGAATCCCATGGACTGAGGAGCCTGGTGGGTTGCAGTCCATGGGGTCACAAAGAGTCGGACACGACTGAGTGACTTTACTTACTTCCTTACTTATTTAAGAAATGAAGGACAGATTAGGGATTGCCAAGTATAGGCATGGGAGAGGAGGAGGTGGGAGAGGTAGGCGTGATTATGAAAGGGCATCAGGAGTGATCCTTGTGGTGCTGGAGCTGTTGAGTACCTTAACATGAGTGACAGATACACAAACCTACACCAGTGATGTAACTGTATAGAATTTCACACAAATGCACACACATACACACTAAGACATGGAAAATCTGAAAAAGATTGGTGGATACATCAATGTCAATACGCTGGTTGTAATATTCGCTTTAGCTTTGCAAGCTGCTACTCTTATCTGAAACTGAGCAAATTTTACAAGGGATCACTCTACATTATTTCTATGTGAATCTATAAAGATCTCAGTGCAAATTTCAATTAAAAATTAGAAAACTGAACTAAAGGACTTTAAAGGTCATTCATCTCACCAAAGGTTACACATGGCATGTAAGGGCATGAAAAGATAGTGACCATCAGTAGCTATTAAGAAAATGCTAATTAAAACCACATGACATGTTGGAGACGCTATGGAGCAACGGGAATTCTCATTTGGTGCTGGCTGAGATGCAAAATGGTACAGCTACTTTGGAAAGCAGGTTAGTAGAGTTTCCATAAAGCAAAAATTACAGCTGTTATGTGAACCAGATATCTTACATCAGGGTGTTTATCCCAATTCAAAACAACATGTCTAGGTAAAAAAATTATGCACTGCTGGCCATAGTCACTTTATGCAGGATAACTCCACTGAGAATTGGGAACCCAGTCATCTGTCTACTGACAAACTGTTCAACAAAACACAGTTCAGTTCAGTTCAGTTCAGTCGCTCAGTCGTGTCCGACTCTTTGCGACCCCATGAACCGCAGCACGCCAGGCCTCCCTGTCCATCACCAGCTCCCGGAGTCCACCCAAACCCATGTCCACTGAGTCAATGATGCCATCCAACCATCTCATCCTCTGTCATCCCCTTCTCCTCCCGCCCTCAATCTTTAGAATGAAATACTACTCAGCAATGTACAAAATGAGTGGACCGTTGATAAATGCGTCAACATAAGTACATTTGAAAATCATTATGTTGAAGGAAGGGATCCAGGCACAAAAGAGTACACACTGTAATGATTCCATTTATATGATATTTAAGAAAATGCGAAACCACACTGACATGAATCAGATCAGTGGTTACCAGAGGCTGACATTGCCTACAAAGAGACATGGGGACTTCTGGGGTTGTTGGAGATGTTCTATATCTTGATTGCAGTAGCAGTTACATAACTATATGTATATTTGTCAAGAAGTATGAAACTTTACACTTAAAATGGGTGAAATGTGTTTTATATAAGTTATACCTCAAGAAACCTGATTTGGTAACATCTTTAGGAAAACCATGAATAGATTCTCCTATGCTTAATCTGGAGATTTCTGAACATTGTCCGATTGGCTCAGTGTGCTTTAAATCTCAGAACTGGAAGGAATCTTAGACATGGATATTTGGGTCACTCTCCTGTTTTACAGGGAACAAAACTGAAGTCTAGAGAAAACAGTCTTTCCTAAGGCCTCACAGCTAGTGAATAAGAAGCTCGGACTAGAAGCCACTCTCCTGAATTTCTAATCTTCTTCATTATACAGTGGTCTCCTCTGAGGGTGCAGACCAGGCCTTAGCAATCCTTCCTCTTGAACTCTCAGCTGCTCTTTCCACCTGCGGTCACCCAGCTTGGGCCTCTGTATACGGCACAGACTGTCATATTTATTTTTGAATTAATAACAGAACCTGAGTGGCAGAGGCTGGGAGGAAGGACAGGGGAATAGGTCAGTGCATCATCATTCACTCTACACCCAGTGTCAGGATCTCACTGCATACAAATGAGAAGGAAGGGGTCTTCTTAGGTCTATGTTAAAAATTTCAGTTTAATCCAATCAGTTTGATTTTACTTTCAATTGATATTGTTCTTTTGTACAATATCAAAATTGTATTGTACTTTGATATTGTACTTTTCAATTACAGAATTTTCATTTGAATATCTTCCATAAGATCAGTTTTTAGCTAAATTTTTAATCCTCTGTCATTCATTTTCTCTTGTTTAGTCATGTTTATCATTGTGAATTCTCATTACTGCACTCCAGCAGCTTCTGCTGACTTAATTATTCCATTGTTTTTAGTTATGCAGACTGTCCTGTGTTGGTCTCATTAATTTTTAAAGAATTTTGATTGCTTATTAAAAATACAGAGACTTCAGATGATGTTATCTTTCACCCTTTTCTTTCTAGGCAGTTAGGGTGAGGACCTTAACCCAATCATGGCCCATTCTGAGGAAAGGCTGGGTTTTTGCAGCTGCTATAAGGTTGAATAATTTAACCCTGGTCCTCCCTACTTCCCTCGGATTTTCAACTGGGAGCTGATATATTCCTTACTCCCCCTCCTTGTGAGTACAGAAATGTCATCTCTGTGTTTGAGACTAGAGAAATCCCCTGCTCAGCTCTTCAGAATCTTTCCACGAGGGCCTTGGCTCCAGCCCCTTGTAGCTGGGGATTCAGCACAAGTCTCAAGGGGAAAGCTGGAAATCGGTTTGAAGCCCCTCAAGTCTCCTCAAAATACTTTGCCAGTTTTTCTGTGCCCTCCACAGACTGAAAGCCTGAATTGTGAGCTTCCTGTCTGTGCCCAGAACCAACAGTGTCCCCCAGGGTGAAGAAACTGACAGAGGGTGAGTCCCGGTGATTGGACCTTTTCCTTCCAGAAATTCAATCCCTGCAGTTCTAGTCGCGTCAGAAGTTTTCTGCTACTTTCTAACAGCTATTTTCTATATTTTGTTGTTTTTCTTTCTAGTTTCTTTTGTCGAGAGTACTGCCCCACTCTTAGCTAGATGACTGCCCCTCAAAATGCAACTCTAGGACTTGCCTGGTGGTCCAGTGGTAAAGAATCCATATGCCAATGCAGGGACATGGGTTCGATCCCTGGTCCAGGAAGATTCCACACTGCAGGGCAACCCAAGGCTGTGTGCCATCACTACTGAACTTGCGCTCTGGAGCCTTTGAGACCCAAGCACTGATGCCCACGCACCCTAGATCTGGTTCTCTGCAGTGAGAGTAGCCTCTGCTGAGCCCACACATGCCAGAGAATGCCCAGCACAGCCAAAAATAAAATAAATAAATAATTAAAAAAAAATGCAAGTCTAAACCACTGAAGTAAAATTCAACAGGTAAAATGCCTATATTTAAAGCTCTCAGAATAAACTTGCAGAAAACTGAGCCAGATTCAGGAATCGGACGATTACTATAATGACTTTTCTGTTGTCTTTACAAATCAACATTTTGTTTTCATCTGTGTTTGCAGGAATAGTTACCATTTTTGTTGACATTTATACACACCTGGAAGCATTCTAAGAATTTTCCATACATAATCTCTTTTAATGTCCTCAGCAATACCCCTTGATGTGGGTCAATTATTCCCATTTTACAGATTGAGACACTGAGAGGTCATATAGCTACCGAAAGAGAAAACAGATTCAAGACTGAATTTTTTTCTCAGCCACTAAGCCAAACTACCTTCCACAGGAACCAGTTTGACAATATGAACTGCCTGTTTGTGTCATTCACGATTACTTTCCTAATGATACAGTACATTTCCTAGGACTCGTTCATTTGTGGCTTGTCTTGGGCGCAGAAGGTTTCCTGCGGTTCCTGCAGGGGTCGCCGAGATCTGCTCTCTATCCGTGCAGGATCCTCGGCCATAGAGAATTCCCTGCCCTTTCCCAAGGTTAGACGGTTTTCCCTTCTGCCACTGTCCCAGGAGCAGCAAGTCTTGGCAGATTCTGTGCAGGAGAGGATTTCCCATCCCTCTGCTATGGACAGGTGGATTTTGCTTCCATCCCTCTCCGAGGAATAATATCTCTCTGCCCGAGTCCAGGTGGGCTGTGTGTATATGTGCGTGTGTCTGGAGGAAAAGTTCATTCTACCCCCTCCCAATGATGTCAGGTTTTTGCCTTCTGTGGGGAATGTGTCCTGGAGGACAGGAAAGGTCTTGTGCTTATCCTCCAGTGGCCCGATCAATCGTGCTTTGCATGCCTGCACCACCGAACAGGGCTGTTTTCACTCAGTTTAGTTGCTCAGTCGTGTCCGACTCTTTGCGACCCCATGGACTGCAGCACGCCAGGCCTCCCTGTCCGTCACCAACTGTTTCCACTCTCTTGCCCTAAGCTCCTTTTTTCTTTCGAGTATCTAGTCAACGCCCGTGAGAATTCTAAATGTGGCCTTGGGAACTCCTCCTGAGTCTTTTGGGCTCCCAGTTGTTTTAAGCTTTTCATGCTAGTCCATATTTGGCCTTTAAAAAAATTCATTTAAAATTTAGTTGACATTTTCTTACCAGTTTTACAGCATCTACTTCTTCCTCCCTTGTTCTAGAAATACTGACACAGTTCACATGTCCTGTCTCTCCTTGAAGGAGCTTATCACTCTTTGAAATTCAATCCAGGTCTTACTGTCTTGAAACCTCAGCTATCTGATGGGCTCAAGAGAAGCTGTAATTTTGTATATTGCTTTTTATCCCCCCCCCGGTTGTTTTTTTCTGTGTGTGTGTGTGTGTGTGTGTGTGTGGAGCGGGAGTGGTGGTGGTGAGAGGAACATTCTTTTTCAGCTTTCTCCATTCAGAGTGAATGTGGATTTTTTTGTCCAATTTACTTAGCGTGTGCTTGCTAAGTTGCTTCAGTCGTGTCTGACTTTGTGATTCCATGGACTGTAGCCCGCCAGGCTCCTCTGTCCCTGGGATTCTCCAGGCAAGAACACTGGGGTGGGTTGCCAC
>SJYX01024018.1:366263-378688 GCA_006410675.1 Oreotragus oreotragus
AAAAAAAATGCAAGTCTAAACCACTGAAGTAAAATTCAACAGGTAAAATGCCTATATTTAAAGCTCTCAGAATAAACTTGCAGAAAACTGAGCCAGATTCAGGAATCGGACGATTACTATAATGACTTTTCTGTTGTCTTTACAAATCAACATTTTGTTTTCATCTGTGTTTGCAGGAATAGTTACCATTTTTGTTGACATTTATACACACCTGGAAGCATTCTAAGAATTTTCCATACATAATCTCTTTTAATGTCCTCAGCAATACCCCTTGATGTGGGTCAATTATTCCCATTTTACAGATTGAGACACTGAGAGGTCATATAGCTACCGAAAGAGAAAACAGATTCAAGACTGAATTTTTTTCTCAGACACTAAGCCAAACTACCTTCCACAGGAACCAGTTTGACAATATGAACTGCCTGTTTGTGTCATTCACGATTACTTTCCTAATGATACAGTACATTTCCTAGGACTCGTTCATTTGTGGCTTGTCTTGGGCGCAGAAGGTTTCCTGCGGTTCCTGCAGGGGTCGCCGAGATCTGCTCTCTATCCGTGCAGGATCCTCGGCCATAGAGAATTCCCTGCCCTTTCCCAAGGTTAGACGGTTTTCCCTTCTGCCACTGTCCCAGGAGCAGCAAGTCTTGGCAGATTCTGTGCAGGAGAGGATTTCCCATCCCTCTGCTATGGACAGGTGGATTTTGCTTCCATCCCTCTCCGAGGAATAATATCTCTCTGCCCGAGTCCAGGTGGGCTGTGTGTATATGTGCGTGTGTCTGGAGGAAAAGTTCATTCTACCCCCTCCCAATGATGTCAGGTTTTTGCCTTCTGTGGGGAATGTGTCCTGGAGGACAGGAAAGGTCTTGTGCTTATCCTCCAGTGGCCCGATCAATCGTGCTTTGCATGCCTGCACCACCGAACAGGGCTGTTTTCACTCAGTTTAGTTGCTCAGTCGTGTCCGACTCTTTGCGACCCCATGGACTGCAGCACGCCAGGCCTCCCTGTCCGTCACCAACTGTTTCCACTCTCTTGCCCTAAGCTCCTTTTTTCTTTCGAGTATCTAGTCAACGCCCGTGAGAATTCTAAATGTGGCCTTGGGAACTCCTCCTGAGTCTTTTGGGCTCCCAGTTGTTTTAAGCTTTTCATGCTAGTCCATATTTGGCCTTTAAAAAAATTCATTTAAAATTTAGTTGACATTTTCTTACCAGTTTTACAGCATCTACTTCTTCCTCCCTTGTTCTAGAAATACTGACACAGTTCACATGTCCTGTCTCTCCTTGAAGGAGCTTATCACTCTTTGAAATTCAATCCAGGTCTTACTGTCTTGAAACCTCAGCTATCTGATGGGCTCAAGAGAAGCTGTAATTTTGTATATTGCTTTTTATCCCCCCCCCGGTTGTTTTTTTCTGTGTGTGTGTGTGTGTGTGTGTGTGTGGAGCGGGAGTGGTGGTGGTGAGAGGAACATTCTTTTTCAGCTTTCTCCATTCAGAGTGAATGTGGATTTTTTTGTCCAATTTACTTAGCGTGTGCTTGCTAAGTTGCTTCAGTCGTGTCTGACTTTGTGATTCCATGGACTGTAGCCCGCCAGGCTCCTCTGTCCCTGGGATTCTCCAGGCAAGAACACTGGGGTGGGTTGCCACACCCTCCTCCATGGGATCTTCCTGACCCAGCGATCAAACCCGAGTCTCTTATGTCTCCTGCACTGGCAGGCGAGTTCACTACCACTAGGGCCACCTGGCAAGCCCATTTGACTCATCTTGACATCCTGCAGTCTGGAAGCCAGAGATGACTAGAATGTCATTCTTGGTTATAGTCTTCAGAGTTTTTATTTTTGTTTTTTAAATTTTCTCCCTCTCTCTGTTTTTCTTAGGTGATATTAAAACTTAAGAAAGTATTACCTGTCATCAGGAGGACAGTCATACTTTTAATTTCTGGAAAAGCTTTTTTTAAATTGGTTGGGCCCTACTCAAGAGACTATTTCATCAAAAATGGAATGAATTGGTGCCAGAGTTAAAGATGCTTTGACTTCAGCTGGTGTCCTCAATTTATGGATTTTAAAATTCCTTGATACAGACAGCAATACTTTGTTTAGCACAGCCTGATTGAAAAGGTTGACTTGCCATTTTAGGGGAAACTTATACTAATATAATTCCTGGGTCACTAAGATACACTGGAGAAGGGATAGGCTACCCACTCCAGTATTCTTGGGCTTCCCTTGTGGCTCAGAGATAAAGAATCTGCCTGCAATGTGGGAGACCTGGGTTTGATCCCTGGGTTGGGAAGATCCTCTGGAGAAGGGAACAGCTACCCATTTCAGTATCCTGGCCTGGAGAATTCCATGGAATGTATAGCCCATGGCGTTGCAAAGAGTCAGACACCACTGAGCAACTTTCACTTTCACTTTATAATAATATAAAGTACTGATTTGGGTCAATGTATTTCTATAACAGCTTTAGCAAAATTCTTGACTTTTAATATAAAAAGTGTCACTGTATTTGGTTTTGTTCAAATATTAGTTAAATGAAAAAGGAAGAGGGCTTCCTTGGTAGCTCAGTGAATCCGTCTGCCGGAGGTGGCAGGACGCACAGGATCAGTCTCTGGTCCTGGTAGATTCCCACCTGCCGCAGACGGAGTGCCTGGCCCCACAGCGATTGAGTCTGTGCTCTAGAACCTGGGAGCCGCAGACACGGAAGCCCACGCGCCCTAGAGCCGGTCCTCTGCGACGAGAGACGCCGCTGCAGTTAGAAGCCTGTGCGCCCCCCTAGACAGTAGCCCTGTCTGCAACTAGAGGAATGCTCTGGCAGCAACAAAGATCCAGCACAGGCAAAAATAAATAGTTGTTTTAAAAAATGAAAAGGGAAAAACATAAGGCTTAAATACAATGACATTTCATAGGATCTGGAAATCCCTAATTTTCTGTTTCAATCCAAGTTTGCATCCTAGCTTTCAAATTTACTGCTGTAATATGAGATTCCTGAAGGTTCTAACAGTTCTTCAGATATTGATTGCTTTATTTCTAGTTCACAAGATCAGACAATGCCTCCACATGTAAAATTTAACAGAATTTTTAAAAATAGTACAAAACACCCAAAGTATAGATGATATGTTGCCCAAAGTGAGTACGACTCAGCAGCACCTAGATACTTTATGCACACTCACCCAGGGCGTACAATGTGTATACAGTGAGTAAGGGTTTATCTATCTTGATCTGACGGCACCGCGTTTTCCAACTTTAGGATTGCATCACATTCTTTAACCTTCCATCTAAAATACTGAGATTTAATTTGGCCCTTTTGCTGAGTGTTTTGGGAGATTTGGGACCTAATTTAAAAGAAAGTCTTCTTTCTTTTGATAAACAGTGGAGAGATACTGTCATTTGAAGCTAGATTAAAATTTGAACTCTGATTCCTCAAAAGTTAAGTGGGGAAGAGGGCAGAAATAAACTCCGCGGGGATTAGGTAAAATAATATGTGAAAAGTATGAAGGTTACTATGTTGCCATTTTAAGTCTCAGTGCTATTTTCCTTTTGCTTTACATGTCTTTAACATGGCAACCAAGGTGTTCTAGGAGCTCTAGAGTTGTAAAGAAGCTTGAATTCCAGCCTCTTAGCAGTGGAATGTGATGTGATTCCATTTTAGCTAAGTGGAATGCACTCCACTTAGCAATGCATTGTGATGCTAGGAAAACTTCCTTGAGTTTGTTTCTCCATGAAGGGGACGGAAATGAGAAGTGCTGTCTAGTGTGAAAATTAAAATGACAAACTCTTGGCCTAGAAGACATTCAATGAATGTTAAAAGATACCCTGTTTTTAGATATTCATTCCAAATTTTCTCCTTCTCTTTTCTTGATTTTTAGACACACTTCGTCCCCTGTCAATTTGGAACTTTCTCTTCTAGCATTTTCTATGCGTGTCATCCTAACCATCACTTTGTATAGAAATATTAATAATAATAATTGGCTCAACTTTTTGAATGCTTATCAGATACCCCAAAATAGTTGAAGCACTTTATATATATTATTTCACATTTTGTCAATCCTTCTTCAATCCTAAAGGAAAAATTAATTTATAATAAAAAAATCAGTACAGTCATTGCTTTCTGTGTGAAATAGACAGGAATTTACTGAAAAGAAACCCAAAAGAACTTCCTGAGATAATAAAAATGTGCTGTATGTATTTTTAGATTTTAATTTACTTTATTAAAATTATCTTTTAATTGAAGAATAATTGCTTTATAGAATTTTATTGTTTTCTGCCAAATATCAACATGAATCAGCCATAGATATACATGTTCCCTCCCTCTTGAACCTCCCTCCTGTCCCCCTCCCCACCTCACCCCTCTAGGTTGATACAGAGCCCCTGTTTGAGTTCCCTGAGTCACGCAGCAAACTCTCATTGGCTATAAATGTTACATATGGCAATGTAAGTTTCCACGTTACTCTCTCCATACATCTCGCCCTCTCCTTCCTTCCCCACCCCACATAAATTTGTTCTCTGTGTCTGCTGCTACTGCTAAGTCACTTCAGTCGTGTCCGACCCTGCATGACCCCATAGACGGCAGCCTACCAGGCTCCTCCGTCCATGAGATTTTCCAGGCAAGAGTACTGGCGTGGGTTGCCATTACCTTCTCCATGTCTGATTCTCCAAAAAATGTGCTATATCTTGATGAAAGTGTGTACACATTTGAAAAACTCATAAATTGTACACATTAAATATGGCTCTATCATAGAAGATAGTTTATACTGTAATGAACAATTGAGAGGAAAAATTAAGCTTCTTAAAAATATCCTATAGAATAGAAATTTTTATAACTACTTTCCAGATGAGAAAACAGAGAACTGAATGTTCAAGTAATTTCTTCCAGTTCACGTTTGCTGGTGACTGTACGAGGCCAAATCCAGGTGTGTTTAAGTGCACAGCCTGTACACTTAACCACCAGGCCCCACTTCCTGCAGGGAGACTGGCGCATCCTGCCATGTTTTGCAATTCAAACTGTATTATTTTATCCTTAGTAACAATGTAACATCGACTAAGACAGAGCAACATGCTTTTTTTTTTTTTTATATTATATGCTTTTACAATATTACATACAAATATCCTGACTTCTTACTGGGGATATGAGTTACACAAGACTATAGAAAGAAAACATACCTGTTTCAAAATGTTTAGGTAGGAGGGTGAGACCCAGGATTCATCCAGCGGAATCAGTTCCCTCCCTCATCAGCATGCATTTCCAACTATTTTGAGAGTAATATTTTGGCTGCAATAATCTCAGGCAAGATATTCAAATGGTAACTCAGTAAGTCCTCTGATATGAAAGATGTTGCCACGTCTGTGTGCAGAGAGCCAGCAAGGAGTTGGGAGTGTCTCTAAGATGGAGCTTTAGCAATCAGGTGAACCTATTATCTCACCATCCGTTAGAAACTGTGTGTTTAAATCTCCAAATCAGAAATGTCAGCAGAAGTTCCTGACTGCTTTGGTGATTATAGAACAAAGCAGCCTGCCATGACTGTGCAGGGCTGAGGTCACTTCAGGGTTATTTCTTCTGTAAATGAGGCAGCAGTTTCTAAATTTACAATCACCTTACTTGATACTTCTCCAAACTTCTCAGTAAAATGCCCAGAAAAAGATACAGAAAACTAAACCTGAAATATAAGTTTTCATAAGGACACGTGATGAAATCAAAGGGATGTTTTTCTCTTTGTATCATGATGAACATAAACTTAGAGATGTCTTATTGTGCTATATAACCTTTGCAATTATATGCTTTTACAATATTACATACAAATATCCTGACTTCTTACTGGGGATATGAGTTACACAAGACTATAGAAAGAAAACATACCTGTTTCAAAATGTTTAGGTAGGAGGGTGAGACCCAGGATTCATCCAGCGGAATCAGTTCCCTCCCTCATCAGCATGCATTTCCAACTATTTTGAGAGTAATATTTTGGCTGCAATAATCTCAGGCAAGATATTCAAATGGTAACTCAGTAAGTCCTCTGATATGAAAGATGTTGCCACGTCTGTGTGCAGAGAGCCAGCAAGGAGTTGGGAGTGTCTCTAAGATGGAGCTTTAGCAATCAGGTGAACCTATTATCTCACCATCCGTTAGAAACTGTGTGTTTAAATCTCCAAATCAGAAATGTCAGCAGAAGTTCCTGACTGCTTTGGTGATTATAGAACAAAGCAGCCTGCCATGACTGTGCAGGGCTGAGGTCACTTCAGGGTTATTTCTTCTGTAAATGAGGCAGCAGTTTCTAAATTTACAATCACCTTACTTGATACTTCTCCAAACTTCTCAGTAAAATGCCCAGAAAAAGATACAGAAAACTAAACCTGAAATATAAGTTTTCATAAGGACACGTGATGAAATCAAAGGGATGTTTTTCTCTTTGTATCATGATGAACATAAACTTAGAGATGTCTTATTGTGCTATATAACCTTTGCGGTTCACTCTCTGAAACCAAGTATTAATGGAGAGCACTAATACATCCGTTCAATCCTCACGGCAACCCTATGAGGCCTCACTATTTTTAAAAAATTTTATTTATTTTTAAAAATTGGTATATAGTTGCTTTACAATGTTGTACAACAAAGAGAATCAGCTACGTGTACACATATATCCCCTTCCTCTTGATCCTCCTTCCCGCCCCTCCTTACCTCACCCATTCACTATTAATATACTCACCCATGGATTAACAGAATATGTTAGCTGGCTGTGTTGATTTTCCCAAGGATACACATCACATAGTTCTGAGTGAAGAGTCAAGACTCAGTCCTGTTTATTCATTTGAAAGTGAAGTCGCTCAGTCGTGTCCGACTCTTTGCGACCCCACGAACTGTAGCCTGTCAGGCTCCTCCCCCTTCGTCCATGGGATTTTCCAGGCAAGAGTGCTGGAGTGGGTTGCCATTTCCTTCTCCAGGGGACCTTCCCGACCCAGGAATCGAACCCGAGTCTCCCACATTGCAGGCAGACGCTTTACCATGGGAACCATCAGGGATAGTTGTTTTACAATGTTACATTAGTTTCTGGTATACAGCAAAGTGATTCAGTTATACATATATATGTTATTTTCATATTCTTTTCCATTATTATCATTAAATGATATTAAATATAGTTCCCTGTGTTAAAACAGTAGGGCTGTGCTGTTCATCTCTTATATATATAGAAATTTGTGTCTGCTAGTCTCAAACTCCTAATTTATCCACACCCCCACCCCACATTCAGGCCTTTTTAGCTACCCATTTTCTCCCATTATCAAATATTCTATTCCTTCCCTACTAAAACTGGAAAAACTTGCTGATCTACTCTACTGTCCCTACTTGTTTCTGTGGCTGCACTGACCCAGGTCAAGGTCAACTTGTTTGCATACTAAGAAGACTGAGAAAATAAATTTTTTCAGGTTCTCTAGGGGCGTAAAGTATGGGACATTCAAGACTAACGAGATAAAAATACTAGACCAAAATATTCTTTGCAGCAAGTGTATCTATATTACAGTATAAAAATTTTCAGAATTTTTCAAAAATATTCTTAGAAAATCATTTATTATAACTTAATTTTTTTTCAATTTTGTATGATCTTTCAAAAGTTGCAATTTCCTGAACATGTGCACAAGTCAACTTTGTTCTACTAAAGATGGTTTGTGAAAATATGATTCTATAGTTAAGTAAGATTGGAAGGCGGTACAGTCTATAGTTTTCCTGTGAAAACTAACATCGTGCGTCAGTAAATAAAATCTCTGATAAGCACTGCAATAAGAGAATCTGTTTAAGGTTTAACCACAGTTCCTTCAAGTTACTTGAATACAAATTTTTCTTTTTCAGGCAACACCTGTCAAAATCCCATAGTCATCTGCTCTAAATGCTTAAAATGCATGGTTGTTTGAACATATTGGATTATCACCAAATGGATGTATTTCAGTGAGTCCTCCTGGAAACTCTATATTTCAGAGCTTTTTTTCTCTTCATAGCAAAATGATTATACCTCCATTATTTACTTTTGTTCTCTATCTCTTCAATGTTTACAACATAGGTCAGAAACCACATCTTTCTTTTCATAGCCATCATGCGTTAGTGTTTAGAACAGTGCTAAATATACTGTGTGTGTGTGTGTGTGTGTGTGTGCGCTCAGTCGCTCAGTTGTGTCCCACTCTTTGTGGTGCCATGAACTGTACTCCACCAGGTGCCTCTGTCCATGGCATTTTCCAAGCAAGAATATTGGAGCAGGTTGCCATTTCTTAATGCAGGGCATCTCCTCTAACCAGGGATCAAACTGAATCCACGTCTCCTGTGACTCTTTACCACTGCACCACCTGGGAAGCCAAAATATACAGTAGGTGATTCATAAATGCATGCTTATTTTCTTGCTGAACTCAAATATCTGAAAGCAAAAAAAAAATATTTGAGTCTACTTCATAAGAAACTTATCTGATACAAAGATCCTGCTGGAGAGTCAGTATGGACACTTTTCTACATTTCTCAGGAATAATGTACATGAAAGTAGTAATTCCTCCTTCTTGCTTTTGCACTGAAATCATCTTTCCTCTTACGATCCCATAATGAGGGAAGAAGGGAAATATTAAAACATGATAAAGGCCAAGGTCGTCACTTACATTAAAAGCTTTTTAATAGCACTATCACTATTACTGCTGCAACTAGCTGACATTTATTGAGCATATTGTAGGTGACAGTCTTTAAGTCACATGGCAACCGTATGAGTTAGGTATTATTATTCTCACCATATAACTGCTGAGGAAATTGGGAGTTAAATAAGAGACATTACTTTGCTGACAAAGGTCCATCTAGTCAAAGCTATGGTTTTTCCAGTGGTCACGTATGGATGTGAGAGCTAGACCATAAAGAAAGCTGAGTACCGAAGATGATGCTTTTGAACTGTGATGTTGGAGAAGACTCTTGAGAGTCCCTTGGACGCAAGGAGATCTAACCAGTCAATACTAAAGGGAATCAGTCCTGAATGTTCATTGGAAGGGCTGATGCTGAAGCTAAAACTCTAATACTTTGGCTACCTGATGCGAAGGACTGACTCATTAGAAAAGACCCTGATGCTGGGAAAGATTGAAGGTGGGAGGAGAAGGGGACGACAGAGGATGAGATGGTTGGATGGCATCACCAACTCAACGGACATGAATTTGAGCAGACTCCTAGACAGAGAAGCCTGGTGTGCTGCAGTCCATGAGGTCACAAAGAGTCAGACACGACTGAGATGAACTGAAGTCTATAGTAACAGAAGAACAATAAAGTCACCAAAGCAGGTCAAATCCTAGATGTTAGACTTTAGTTAAATTTCAGTTCAGCATGTCTGACTCTTTGCAGCCTCATGGACTGCAGCAGGCCAGGCCTCCCTGTCCTTCACCATCTCCCAGAACTTGCTCAAACTCACGTCCATCGAGTCGGTGATGCCATCCAACCATCTCATCCTCTGTCATCCCTTTCTCCTGCTTTCAATCTTTCCCTGCATCAGGGTCTTTTCTAGTGAGTCAGCTCTTTGAATCAGGTGGCCAAGTAGACTTAGGGGAAATCAATTATGCACGGGGTTGTAAAATTTTAACTTTAATTTGTCTAATGCTCATTTAACAGGTGAGGCAGATGCAAGCCAGAGGATTTCAGGGACTTGCTGAAGATCACCAGCCTTTTTAGTGTGAAATCTGGCGCTAGAAAGCAGTCTCTGAATTCTTAGTCCAGTTCTTTTATGTTGCACTTTTGTCTTTCTCAAGTTAATTAACAGCAGTTATGTTAAACAGCTACTTTTTAGGGAAAACGTGTGCTACCGCCTTCCATAAGGAGCTTAGAGATGCTTCTGGAGAGATGAGATTTACAGAAGTAATCACAGAACAAATTTGATTGAAGCACTGCAAATTTAGTATTTGATTGCCAAATCTGTTTCATTAAATATTTGTTACTATACATTATTTGTTGAACTTTTCTCCTCTTTAAAATGTTGATATATGAATATAAATTTATCTGACAATTCCAAGGTGGTGAGAATTTCAAATGAAAAAAAAATTCTAGAATAACAAGATTGACTGTTTTGTCATATATATGTGTATACATTATACATATGTTTTGAAATATATGGATCATATATATATCATATATATCAAGATAATAAATAAAAATAAATTAAATCTCATTTTAATTTTTAAAATCTGTGATGGTGAACATAGTTTTCTTATATTTATTTGTCAGTGCATTTCTTCACATGAAATGTCTTCCTGTATACTTTTTTTTGTGTTTCTGTTGAGTTAATCATCTTTGTCTTCTTGATTTATGAAAGCTCTTTGTATATTAAAAACCATAGGTCCTTTTCTGTCGTACATATTATAAATATTTCCCAACTTTGTTACATTAAAAGCTATTTCATGTCATTTTTTCCAGTACATTAAGCACTTTTTATGACATCTCTTGAAAGATTAAAAAAAGATTTTTCCCTGTACTATAAAATCCCCCCCCGCCAACCCCCGAAGAAGACCATTTCAGAGTGGACTGCATGGAGTAAACCTGCAGTCACTGAGATGAAGCCTTGCAGTCACAGGAAGTGAAAGCAGAGGAGGCCTGCTTGCTTCCTGTCACCGTGACAGCTCCAGGCCGTGCCAGCGGGATGCTGGTGGAGAGGCTTGGCAGGTCTTCCTTATGCTGCCAGCCATCACAGGGGAAGAAGGCAGGCCTCACGCCTGTGCTGAACCATTCAGAGCAGTTCTCTGGAGTTTGCAGAAGTGTCTCAGAGGCACAAAGGGCAGAAACATCACCAGGGTGGCCTCAGTCTGTGAACAAGCTAGGATAAAAGATATGATATCATTTGAGTTTCTGTTTTCAACTAAGTTTATGTAAAGAAAAAGTCTTTCCATCGCTCCAATGTTTCTAATTTGCCTTAGCTAAATATGTTACCAGTTAAAAGCAGTCCTCTTTTTAAGGCAAACACATATTGCAATTTGATTCTTAAATGATTATTAAATAAAGCAATGTCTGCATTTACAATACACAAAACAGGCTAATGTCGTTAGACATCTGGGATGCTTTATCCAAATATGTATGATTAATATTTTTATTTTACTCAGCACTGCAACTCTTGCTTAATTTGCTATTTTCACTTCCCTTCTGAAGCTTCTGCCAACTGCTTGCACTCGGGTCTTTTGCAGCATCTGTGACTGTCCACCCTTGGTGATCCCATAAATGCAAGTCTGAACCAGACAGAAATGAATGTCTGTGCTGGCCTTTCCTCTGCACAGCTGCCTGATCTGAAGCAGGCCACTTCATTCTCCTCAGTTTCAGTTTCCTTATTTGCAGTTTTAGCAAGTGTGTTGTTGTAACTGTGATTATTACAATTCATGTTACTATCACATCATTATAGGGTATTGATAATGTTGGACAGATCAATGAATAAACAACAATTCTTGAATAACTCCCTTCCTTGATAAAACGAATTACTATCCCCACAAGCAATTCCAACTTCCTTTCCCTGATTCTAGAGCCTTTTTCTTAAGCTCTAAAAAGGTAAATGCTTCATGTATCTTTGCAGTGGTACAGTCCCTCTTATAGTGCCGTATGTAATTTCTTCTTTCAGTGATTTTTCAGGATGAAGGACCACTTAGGTTGGATAAAAGATTTATCTCTATCATAAGCAGCAGTTTTTAATGCAGGGACATTTGGCCATGTCTAGAGAAAAATTTGGCTGCCACAAATGGAGATTGCTACAGGCAGCTGGTTGGTATAGGTCCAAGTTGCTGCTAAACATTCTAAAATATAGGATGTAGGACACACAGACAGCAAAGGATTATCTGGCTGCCAAGTGTTGATTGTGCCAAGGTTGAGAAACCCTGATATAACAGAAAATATGGCTTTGGAGTCAGAACTAAGTTCCAGTCCCAACTCAGTTGTTCTCCTGCTTTGTGGTTTTGAACAAGATGCTTGACTTCTCTGTACTCCTTTGTTCTGTCTGATATAAAGTGTTACAAAATCTAGATGCAGAAAGGTCCGTTCAGTTCAGCTGCTCAGTTGTGTCTGACTCCTTGTGATCCCATGGACTGCAGCATGTCAGGTTTTCTTGTCCATCATCAACTCCCAGAGCCTACTCAAAACAATGTCCATCATGTCAGTGATACCATCCAACCATCTTGTCCTCTGTCATCCCTTTCTCTTCCCACCTTCAATCTTTCCCAGCATCAGGGTCATTTGCAATGAGTTGGTTGTTCACATCAGTTGGCCAAAGTACTGGAGTTTCAGCTTCAGCATCAGTCCTTCCAATGAATATTCAGAACTGATTTCATTTAGGATGGACTGGTTAGATCTCTTTGCAGTCCAAGAGACTCTCAAGAGTCTTCTCCAACACCATAGTTCAAAAGCATCTTTGGCACTCAGCTTTCTTTATAGTCCAGCTCTCACATCCCGTACATGACTACTGGAAAA
>SJYX01024018.1:380837-400658 GCA_006410675.1 Oreotragus oreotragus
GTGCTGTCATACATTTAGTATTTTTTAATTTTTGCTTGGAGACGACCAAATCTACAACCAATCTTTCACTCTCCTCTTTCACTTTCATCAAGAGGCTCTTTAGTTCTTCACTTTCTGCCATAAGGGTAGTGTCATCTGTGTATCTGAGGTTATTGATATTTCTCTCAGCAATCTTGTTCCAGCTTGTGCTTCATCCAGGCCAGCATTTCACATGGTGTACTCTGCATATAAGTTAAATAAGCAGGGTGATAATATATAGCCTTGATGTACTCCTTTCCTGATTTGGAACCAGTCTGTTGTTCCATGTCTGGTTCTAAACGTTGCTTCTTGACCTGCATACAGATTTCTCAGGAGGCAGGTCAGGTGGAATGGTATTCCCAACTCGTGAAGAATTTTCCAGTTTGTTCTGATTCACACAGTCAAAGGCTTTGGTGTAGTCAATAAAGCATAAGTAGATGTATTTTGGGAACTCTCTTGTTTTTTTGATGATCCAGTGGATGCTGGCAATTTGATCTCTGGTTCCTCTGACTTTTCTAAATCCAGCTTGAACATCTAGAAGTTCACTATTCACGTACTGTTGAAGCCTAGCTTGGAGAATTTTGAGCATTACTTTGCTAGTGTGTGAGATGAGTGTAATTGTGCATAGTTTGAATATCCTTTGGCATTGCCTTTCTTTGGAATTGGAATGAAAACTGACCTTTTCCAGTCCTGTGGCCACTGCTGAGTTTTCCAAATTTGCTGGCATATTGAGTGCAGCACTTTCACAGCGTCATCTTTCAAGATTTGAAATTGCTCAACTGGAATTCCATCACCTCCACTAGCTTTGTTCATAGTGATGCTTTCTAAGGCCCACTTGACTTCACATTCCAGGATGTCTGGCTCTAGGTGAGTGATCACACCGTCGTGATTATCTGGGTCATGCAGATCTTTTTTGTACAGTTCTTCCATGTATTCTTGCTACCTCTTCTTAATATCTTCTGCTTCTCTTAGGTACATATCATTTCTGTCCTTTATGGTGCCTATCTTTTCATGAAATGTTCCCTTGGTATCTCTAATTTTCTTGAAGAGATCTCTAGTCTTTTCCATTCTGTTCTTTTCCTCTATTTCTTTGCATTGATCACTGAGGAAGGCTTTCTTATCTCTCCTTGCTATTTTTTGGAATTCAGCATTCAAATGGGTATATCTTTCCTTTTCTCCTTTGCCTTTAGCTTCTCCTCTTTTCCCAGCTATTTGTAAGGCCTCCTCAGACAACCATTTTGCCTTTTTGAAATTCTTTTTCTTGGGGATGGTCTTGATCACTGCCTCCTGTACAATGTCACGAACCTCTGTCCATAAGGTAGATGGAAGTAGAAATCTTTCTTGGGGATGGTCTTGATCACTGCTTCATGTACAATGTCATGAACCTCTGTCCATAAGGTAGATGGAAGTAGAAATCTGAATAATCTTAATAAGACCCAGAGATTTAAAAAAAATTTTAATTAGATTACAGTCGATTTACAATGTTACATTCATGTCAAGTGTATAGCAAAGTGAATCAGTAGTACATATACATATATCCATTAAAAAAATTCTTTTCTCTAAGTACTCTTTCATTACAGCATACTAAGTACAGTTCTCTGTGTTATACAGTATGTCCTTATTAGTTATTTATTTTATATATAGTAGTGTTAAGTGTTAGTCACTCAGTCATGTCCAAGATTTTGAGACCCCATGGACTATATAGCCCGCCAGGCTCCTCTGTCCATGGAATTCTCCAGGCAGGAATATTAGAACAGGTTGCCATTCCCTTCTCCAGGGGATCTTCCCAAAACAGGGATTGAACCTGAGTCTCCAGCAATGCAGGCAGATTCTTTACTCTCCGAGCCACCAGTGAAGCCCTATACTGTGCATATGTATCAGTTCCAGTCTCCCAATGTATCCTTCCCTTCCCCCTCTTACCCCTTGGTAACCATGTTTGTTTTCTGCATCTGTTAACTCTATTTCCACTTTGTAGGTGAGTTCCATTTAAGCCCCCCTTTTTTTTAGATTCCACATACAAGTGACACTATATTATACTAGTCTTCTATGTCATACCATACATAGAAGAACTATACAAAAAAGGTCTTAATGACCTGGGAAACCACGATGATGTGGTCACTCACTGCGAGCCAGACATCCTGGAGTATGAAGTTAGTGAGCCTGAGGAAGCATTACTATGAACAAAGCTAGTGGAGGTGATGGAATTCCAGCAGAGCTTTTCAAAATCCTAAAAGATGATGCTGTTAAAGTGCTACACTCTATATTTCAGTGAATTTAGAAAACTCAACAGTAGCCACAAGACTGGAAAATATGAGTTTTCATCCTAATCCCAAAGAAGGGCAATGCCAAATAATGTTCAAACTACTGTACAACTGTGTTCATTTCACACACTGGCAAGATTATGCTCAAAATCCTTCGAGCTAAGCTTCAGCAGTATACACTTCCAAACAGGTTTAGAAAAGGCAGAACAACAAGAGACCAATTGCCAACATTTGTTGGATCATAGAGAAAGCAAGTGGAGAAGGCAAGGTCTCCCCACTCCAGTACTCTTACCTGGAAAGTCACATGGACGGAGGAACCTGGTGGGCTGCAGTCCATGAGGTCGCTGAGAGTTGGACATGACTCAGTGACTGCACTTTCACTTTTCACTTTCATACATTGGAGAAGGAAATGGCAACCCACTCCAGTGTTCTTGCCTGGAGATCCCAGGGACGGTGGAGCCTGGTGGGCTGCTGTCTATGGGGTTGCACAGAGTCGGACACGGCTGAAGCGACTTAGCAGCAGCAGCAGCAGCAGACAAAGCAAGAGAATTCCAGAAAAAAATCTAATTCTGCTTCACTGACTATGCCAAAGCCTTTGATTGTGAGGATCCAAACAAACTGTGGAAAATTCTTAAAGATATGGAAATACCAGAACACCTTACCAGCTCTTGTATGCAGGTCAAGAAGCGGCAGTTAGATCTGGAGAGGGAAAAAATAACTGGTTGAAAATTGGTAAAGGAGTACATCAAGACTGTATATTGCCACCTGGCTTTTTTAACTTCTATGCAGAGCGTGTTACGTGAAATGCTGGGCTGGATGAATCACATGCTGGAATCAAGATTGTCAAGAGAAATGTCAACAACCTCAGATATCACTTTTATGGTAGAAAATGAAGAGGAACTAAAGTAGATATCATATTAAAAACCAGAGACATCATTTGCCAACAAAGGTCCATATAGTCAAAGGTGTGATTTTTCCAGTAGTCACGCATGGGTGTGAGAGCTGGACCATAAAGAGGGCTGAGCACTGAAGAATTGATGTTTTTGAATTGTATTGCTGGAGAATATTCTTGAGAGTTCTTCGACTGCAAGGAGATCAAACCAGTCAATCATAAAGGAAATCAGTCCTGAATAGTCACTGGAAAGACTGAGCTGAAGCTCCCATACTTTGGCCACCTTATAGGAAGAGCTGACTCACTGAAAAAGCCCTGATGCTGGGAAAGATTCAAGGCACAAGGAAAAGGGGATGACAGAGGATGAGATGTTAGACAGCAAATCATTGACTCAATAGACATGAATTTGAGCAAACTCTGGGAGATAAAGAAGGACAGGGGAGTCTGGCATGCTGTAACACATGGGGTCACTCAAATGTAATACCCAGAGATCTGTGGTGTGGTTCTTAATAAGACTCAAGGATCTATCTATTCTTTGGACACAGAAAGTAGGGTGGACCTGATCAAAAGTATGTTTCCATAAAGAGTAGGAAGATGGATACTGTGCCTTCTCCCTTTTGTGGCCACTCTGAATAACTTTTGCCTTTGCCTCTCAAAGATCGGCCACTTTAAGAGAAGCTGGAGCACGCAAAGGAGCTAAAAGTGAAGATGTTGATTCCGTTCATTTGTTGAGCTCAGTGAATATCCACACAATTCAGTGTTGACCTAATTGATTGCCTAGAATCACAAAGGCTTACTTTTACCAAGATTATTATAGTGCAGCTAGAGCCTCCAAGGAGGCTGTGAGGGTCCAGAGCCAGGCTTGGGGTGGGAGAAGGCAGCACGTGTACACCACTGCAATTCTCTGGCTAGTCTTCAAGCTCAAGCTTCAGTGCTGGCTGGCAGTGAGCAGGCTAGGTTCTTGGAGATACATCAACCACGTGTCCAGTCTGTGTGTGCAGACTTGCTGACAAAATGATGTGACTTCAGGGATGCATTGATGCCTGTGGTACTTGGATCAGCCATGGGGTGGTTCTGTAGGTAGAACATATTTTCTGCACAGAGGAGCCCTGCTGAGAGGTCTGGAGTGGAATGAGACCAACACAGGCAGATGGACAGACCACTGGACCAAACGCTTATGATCCATTTGGGGATTCAAGTAGGACAGAGGAGTTCTATTTTTAAGAGAAGATCAAAAAGCTCTTTTAAAATAAACTATGTTTTATAAAATGTTGAAGCACGTGGGGAGTAGGAGCTGAGGATCCTGTCTGGGGGCCCTGTGAGCAAGGATGCATGCAATCTGTTCACTATAAGAGGCTCAGGAGCAAGCACAGTACCTGGCACATAGTAGGTGCTTAATAAACCATTACTGAATGGCCCCATGGAAACCCTGAAACAGAACATTCCTGAGGCTAGTAACGTTTGACTCTGAATCCCGAGAGGAACACCCTGGGCAGAAACCAAGGGAGATTCCTCCCACAAAAGGTGTATGGCTTGTGTGGAGGCCTTTGAGCTGCATGATTCATGGTTAGTTTAGGAACATTCCTGAAAGATGATGCTTCTTTCAAGAAGTGAGGCTTATGTTTTCACATAAAAGGAGTAACTGCCTAATCAAGTGGATTCCTTCCCTCACATTAGCAGAGGCACTGGAAAGAAATCAACCAATGAGAACCTATTGTACAGCATAAGGAACTTGGCTCAATGCACTGTGTGACCTGAATGGGGAGGAAGTCCAAAAGGAAGGGGTATATGAATATGTGTGGCTGACCGATTCATTTTGCTGCACAGGAGAAACTAATGCAACACTGTAAAGCAACTATACTCCAATGAAAACTAATTTTAAAAAGAAATGAATAGAAATTAGAAGCCAGATGAAATATAACCAAACTCAACTAAAGGAAGTGACGTGTTAGGAGAGTTAATGTTTTCCCTTCACAGCACGTGTTAATAACTAACATTTATGAAATGCCTACCATGTCTCCCATATTGAGTTAAGTGCTTTCCACACATTTTATTTTTTGTTCATAACAACTCTATGATATAGATCCTATTGTTATCCCCATTCTTACCGACAAGAAAACTGAGGCCCAGGGAGGGTAAGTGACTTTCCCAAGGTCAAAGAATTGACAGTAAGCAATTGGGTAAGTATGAGTCTAGAACCTGGATTTTTCGCCACCATGTAATACTGCTGCTATACTACTCAGGGGGCTGGTTCTCAAAGGCACAGATTCTCTGTGCTTATCAAACTGGCTCTGAGAAAATGATGCTTGTGCGGGACTGTCTGAGGGTTATACTGTCCATTTGCTCCTCTAG
Organism: Oreotragus oreotragus; assembly: GCA_006410675.1. Taxonomy (NCBI): domain Eukaryota; kingdom Metazoa; phylum Chordata; class Mammalia; order Artiodactyla; family Bovidae; genus Oreotragus; species Oreotragus oreotragus. Next base: position 386,361 of record SJYX01024018.1, read on the forward strand.
GTACTGTAAAATCTATTTCGAGTTTGCAAATCACCAGTGGGAACGTCCTGAGATTTCATGGTTATGGTCTTTCTGCTGAGCGCTGTATTTACAACCAGGGTGTTCTTGTGGGCATTGTTATTTAAATTAAACAGTGTCCTCTGTGTGAGGCCCCAGAGAAGTGATTCTCTGGTTTTAATACCACTGATAAGTGTGTTTTTTTCTCACGCTTTTGGTTTGCCTTCCTTTCTTACACAGTGAATCATATAAACATTCATATTTCCTCCTTTGTTTTGGTTGCCAAAATGTATGGTCATTCACCTGGAAATTTATAGGATCTTGCACTGCAGGTGAAAACCTCTGACTGAGGCAGAGATTTGCTGAGCAAGATTTTCTGTTCGAGAGGATGCTCCAAGGAATTCCCTGACCTCCTGTTATTTCCACCTCCTGTTTATGGGACGAGTCATAGCAGAGGGTGGACTCTCTATCATGACCCATCTGTCTTAGGTGTCCCTACATGGCATGGCTCATAGTTTCATTGAGTTAGACAAGGCTGTGGTCCATGTTGGACGGGATTGAATGACCGAACAACAACAAATGTAATACCCAGAGATCTGTGGTGTGGTTCTTAATAAGACTCAAGGATCTATCTATTCTTTGGACACAGAAAGTAGGGTGGACCTGATCAAAAGTATGTTTCCATAAAGAGTAGGAAGATGGATACTGTGCCTTCTCCCTTTTGTGGCCACTCTGAATAACTTTTGCCTTTGCCTCTCAAAGATCGGCCACTTTAAGAGAAGCTGGAGCACGCAAAGGAGCTAAAAGTGAAGATGTTGATTCCGTTCATTTGTTGAGCTCAGTGAATATCCACACAATTCAGTGTTGACCTAATTGATTGCCTAGAATCACAAAGGCTTACTTTTACCAAGATTATTATAGTGCAGCTAGAGCCTCCAAGGAGACTGTGAGGGTCCAGAGCCAGGCTTGGGGTGGGAGAAGGCAGCACGTGTACACCACTGCAATTCTCTGGCTAGTCTTCAAGCTCAAGCTTCAGTGCTGGCTGGCAGTGAGCAGGCTAGGTTCTTGGAGATACATCAACCACGTGTCCAGTCTGTGTGTGCAGACTTGCTGACAAAATGATGTGACTTCAGGGATGCACTGACGCCTGTGGTACTTGGATCAGCCATGGGGTGGTTCTGTAGGTAGAACATATTTTCTGCACAGAGGAGCCCTGCTGAGAGGTCTGGAGTGGAATGAGACCAACACAGGCAGATGGACAGACCACTGGACCAAACGCTTATGATCCATTTGGGGATTCAAGTAGGACAGAGGAGTTCTATTTTTAAGAGAAGATCAAAAAGCTCTTTTAAAATAAACTATGTTTTATAAAATGTTGAAGCACGTGGGGAGTAGGAGCTGAGGATCCTGTCTGGGGGCCCTGTGAGCAAGGATGCATGCAATCTGTTCACTATAAGAGGCTCAGGAGCAAGCACAGTACCTGGCACATAGTAGGTGCTTAATAAACCATTACTGAATGGCCCCATGGAAACCCTGAAACAGAACATTCCTGAGGCTAGTAACGTTTGACTCTGAATCCCGAGAGGAACACCCTGGGCAGAAACCAAGGGAGATTCCTCCCACAAAAGGTGTATGGCTTGTGTGGAGGCCTTTGAGCTGCATGATTCATGGTTAGTTTAGGAACATTCCTGAAAGATGATGCTTCTTTCAAGAAGTGAGGCTTATGTTTTCACATAAAAGGAGTAACTGCCTAATCAAGTGGATTCCTTCCCTCACATTAGCAGAGGCACTGGAAAGAAATCAACCAATGAGAACCTATTGTACAGCATAAGGAACTTGGCTCAATGCACTGTGTGACCTGAATGGGGAGGAAGTCCAAAAGGAAGGGGTATATGAATATGTGTGGCTGACCGATTCATTTTGCTGCACAGGAGAAACTAACGCAACACTGTAAAGCAACTATACTCCAATGAAAACTAATTTTAAAAAGAAATGAATAGAAATTAGAAGCCAGATGAAATATAACCAAACTCAACTAAAGGAAGTGACGTGTTAGGAAAGTTAATGTTTTCCCTTCACAGCACGTGTTAATAACTAACATTTATGAAATGCCTACCATGTCTCCCATATTGAGTTAAGTGCTTTCCACACATTTTATTTTTTGTTCATAACAACTCTATGATATAGATCCTATTGTTATCCCCATTCTTACCGACAAGAAAACTGAGGCCCAGGGAGGGTAAGTGACTTTCCCAAGGTCAAAGAATTGACAGTAAGCAATTGGGTAAGTATGAGTCTAGAACCTGGATTTTTCGCCACCATGTAATACTGCTGCTATACTACTCAGGGGGCTGGTTCTCAAAGGCACAGATTCTCTGTGCTTATCAAACTGGCTCTGAGAAAATGATGCTTGTGCGGGACTGTCTGAGGGTTATACTGTCCATTTGCTCCTCTAGGTACTGTAAAATCTATTTCGAGTTTGCAAATCACCAGTGGGAACGTCCTGAGATTTCATGGTTATGGTCTTTCTGCTGAGCGCTGTATTTACAACCAGGGTGTTTTTGTAGGCATTGTTATTTAAATTAAACAGTGTCCTCTGTGTGAGGCCCCAGAGAAGTGATTCTCTGGTTTTAATACCACTGATAAGTGTGTTTTTTTCTCACGCTTTTGGTTTGCCTTCCTTTCTTACACAGTGAATCATATAAACATTCATATTTCCTCCTTTGTTTTGGTTGCCAAAATGTATGGTCATTCACCTGGAAATTTATAGGATCTTGCACTGCAGGTGAAAACCTCTGACTGAGGCAGAGATTTGCTGAGCAAGATTTTCTGTTCGAGAGGATGCTCCAAGGAATTCCCTGACCTCCTGTTATTTCCACCTCCTGTTTATGGGACGAGTCATAGCAGAGGGTGGACTCTCTATCATGACCCATCTGTCTTAGGTGTCCCTACATGGCATGGCTCATAGTTTCATTGAGTTAGACAAGGCTGTGGTCCATGTGATCAGATTGGTTAGTTTTCTGTGACTGTGGCTTTCATTCTGTCCACTCTCTGAAGGATAAAGATAAGAGGCTTATGGAAGCTTCCTGATGGGAGAAACTGACTGAGGGGGAAACTGGGTCTTGTTCTGATGGGCCAGGCCATGCTCAGTATATCTTTAATCCAATTTTCTGGATTAAACACTGCTGTTATATTACTCAGGGGACCGGGCCATGTTCCCTCCCTTTTGTTTGACCTGAGGCCAAACTATGGTAGAGGTAAGATAATGACCTCCTCCTTCAAAAGGTCCCATACAGGCACTGCTGCACTCAGCGTTCCTGATCCTGCAGCAAGCCACCGCTGACCCATACCTCCACCTGAGACTCCTGGAGACTCATGGGCAAGTCTGGGTCAGTCTCTTGAAATAACTCCAGAAAGAATGAAGAGACGGAGCCAAAGCTAAAAACAACACCCAGGTATGGATAGGACTGGTGATGGAATTAAAGTCTGATGCTGTAAAGAACAATGTTGCACAGGAACCTGGAATGGTAGGTGCACGAATCAAGGCAAATTAGAAGTGGTCAAACAGGAGATGGCAAGAGTGAACACTGAAATTTTAGGAATCAGTGAACTAAAATGGACTGGAATGGGTGAATTTAACTCAGATGACCATTACATCTGCTACTGTGGGCATGGATCCCTTAGAAGAAATGGAGTAGCCTTCATAGTCAACAAAAGAGTTCAAAATGCAGTACTTGGATGCACTTTCAAAAACACCAGAATGGTCTCTGTTCATTTCCAAGGCAAACCATTCAGTATTACAGTAATCCAAGTCTATGCCCCAAACAGTAATGCTGAAGAAGCTGAAGTTGAACGGTTCTATGAAGACCTACAAGACCTTCTAGAACTAACACCCCCCAAAGATGACCTTTTCATTATAGGGATATGGAAGGCAAAAATAAGAAGTCAAGAGATACCTGGAGTAACAAGCAAATTTGACCTTGGAGTACAAAATGAAGCAGAGCAAAGGCTAACAGAGTTTTGACAGGAAAATACACTGGTCATAGCAAACAACCTCTTACAACAACACAAGAGAAGACTCTACACATGGACATCACTGGACGGTCAATACCAAAATCAGATTGATTGTATTTTTTGCAGCCAAAGATGGAGGAGCTCTATACACTCAGCAAAAACAACACTTAGAGCTGACTGTAGCTCAGATCAGGAACTCCTTATTGGAAGATTCAGACTTAAACTGAAGAACGTAGGGAAAATCACTAGACCGCTCAGGTATGACCTAAATCAAATCCCTTACAATTATACAGTGGAAGTGACAAACAGATTCAAGGAATTAGATCTGATACACAGAGTGCCTGAAGAACTATGGACTGAGGTTCGTGACATTGTACAGGAGGCAGTGATCGAGACCATCACCAAGAAAAAGAAATGCAAAAAGGCAAAATGGTTGTCTGATGAGGCCTTACAAATAGCTGAGAAAAGAAGAGAAGCTGAAGGCAAAGGAGAAAAGGAAAGATATACCCATTTGAATGTAGAGTTCCAAAGAATAGCGAGGAGAGATAAGAAAGCCTTTCCTCAGCAATCAATGCAAATAAATAGAGGAGAACAATAGAATGGGAAAGACTATTCTGAGGAGGCCTTACAAATAGCTATGAAAAGAAGAGATGCTAAAGGCAAAGGAGAAAAGGAAAGATATACCCATTTGAATGTAGAGTTCCAAAGAATAGCGAGGAGAGATAAGAAAGCCTTTCCTCAGCAATCAATGCAAATAAATAGAGGAGAACAATAGAATGGGAAAGACTAGAGATCTCTTCAAGAAAATTAGAGATTACCAAGGGAAAGATGATCCCAATAAAGGACAGAAGTGGAATGGACCTAACAGAAGCAGAAGATATTAAGAAGAGGTGATAATAATACACAGAAGAACTATACAAAAAGATCTTCATGGCCCAGATGATCACAATGGTGTGATCACTCACCTAGAGCCAGACATCTTGGAATGTGAAGTGGGCCTTAGAAAGCATCACTATGGACAAAGCTAGTGGAGGTGATGGAATTCCAGTTAAACTATTTCAAATCCTAAGAGATAATGCTATGAAAGTGCTATACTCAATATGCCAGCAAATTTGGAAAACTCAGCAGGGGCCACAAGATTGGAAAAGGTCAGTTTTCATTCCAATCCCAAAGAAAGGCAATGCCAAAGAATGTTCAGACTACTGCACAGTTGTACTCATCTCACACGCTAACAAGTAATGCTCAAAATTCTCCAAGCCAGGCTTCAGTAGTCTGTGAACCGTAAACTTCCAGATGTTCAAGTTGGATTTAAAATAACACAACACTGCAAATTAACTATACGTCAGTAAAAATAACTGTATCTTATTGTTTAGGCACCATGTTCTCTGTGAAACATACCTGTCCTCCTGAGCAACGTTAGTGGCCTCTTTTATATTCCTTCTGTTCCTTACATATCTTTCCATTACCAGCCTTATCGAACGAGGAAGGCCAGTGAGATTTCTGTCTGCCCAGCTATGCTTTGGGCAACTAGAGGGCAGAGAACGGATCATATCCAGTAGGTGCTCAGTGAACCCTATTTGAGTTGAACTATCAATCGGGTTTTTTGCCTTCAAACTGTGTTTGAGGCATTCTTAGATGATCTTTATTACCCTTTTGCTTTTTTCCAAAATTCATACTGATATTCCAGGTGACCTACTTGCTTCACTGAGTTGTTTCAAAGCCAGAAAGCTGCAGAACACTACCCAGTGGTCACTTCAGACCTCAGACAGACCTGGTTTTATTCTAGCCTGATTCTTCAAGCCTTACAGAAAAGGATGAAGTTGGAAGGCCTTTCAAATGAATGTTAATTGTCATTCCACATGCAAGCAAAGTGCTTCCTCCTGAATACCCAAGCCCTCAGAGGTGAGGCCTGGTTTGTGCAGCCTTTCATGTGCATTAATTCTTCCAACAGTCATGAGAGGCCACATCATATCTTCATTCTCCACAGTTTATGAAAGTGAGGTCAGGTCAGAGGGACTGAGTTGGCTAGAAAGTTCATTCAGGTTTTTCTGGACCATCTTACCGAATGAACTTTTTGGCCATCCTAATACAAAGACCTGCTCATGTACAACTGGAGATGTGAGATTTATGACAAGTTCTGATTTTAAAATGATACTTTGTACTATACTACCTGGTATAGGACACTTGCTCTATGAGCAACAATGGCATAAATAAGAATGCTTTTTTCATCTCAATCATTCAGATTTTTTCCCCCTGACCAGTGGCTTTGCTGTAGAATGAAAATGCTTAAGCATTCTAACAGAGTACCTGATTGAAAACTAAATTGGCTATTTGTCCTTGGCAAACCTCTGCGTAATTAAAGCTTTTGATAAAACTCATTTAAATTCTCAGGTTGGTCTCATGGCCCCAATCTCCTGACTTCATTTGGCTTTAACTTTACTATTGTGAGTGAAGCTACAGTTTTCCCCCAGACATTGCTGTCTGGTGACTTTCATGTTTGTGTGATGGCTTTCTCAGAGGTAACGGTAGGAGGTATATAATTTTCACATTAACCTTCCCCTTCACCCTCAGCTAAAGGCCCAGCAAGTAAAGAGACCCTACATACTGAAAGCATGCCATGCTGATTTTCAGAGGGGTGGCCTCAATTTCTTTTAGGCCACTGGATATTTTCATCTACTAAAGAAACTTGATTTGAGGGAAACTGCCTGGAACACAGTTGTTAATGCAGCAATGATAGATTGGTGTCAGGAACTTTTGAGAATGGAGGAAATTACGAGAGCCAAATAATACCTTCCCTTGACATTTTAAAAAGGAGAGTGTCTGTTTGGAAAGTTCAAGTGCAGACCTAGTAAAGCACATAAACAGGACCTGAGTACGTTTTTGAGTAAAAAAGACCTAGGATTGAAATCTGGTTTGCAGTAGTCATTATATGATTCAATGGAATCATTACAATTTACAGAACTGTTCAATAGAAAATTTGAAGTTTTAGCTAATATTATTTCAGCAACTATTTTTTTCAGCACCAAATTGTTCTCATCACTTTCTGGGATTTTGTGTGTGTAATGTAGTATGTGTGTGTGTGTGCATGCTCAGTTGTGTCTGACTCTTTGTGACCCTATGGACTGTAGCACACCAGGCTCCTCTGTCCATGGGATTTTCCCCAAAAGAATATTGGAGTGGGCTGCCAATTCCTACTCCATTCTGGGACTCTGATGACATAAATGCTGCTGCTGCTGCTAAGTCACTTCACTCATGCCCGACTCTGTGTGACCCCATAGACGGCAGCCTACTAGGCTCCCCCATCCCTGGGATTCTCCAGGCAAGAATACTGGAGTGGGTTGCCATTTCCTTCTCCAATGCATGAACGAGAAAAGTGAAAGTGAAGTCGCTCAGTCTGTCCGACTGTTAGCGACCCCATGGACTGCAGCCCACCAGGCTCCTCCGTCCATTGGATTTTCCAGGCAAGAGTACTGGGGTGGGGTGCCATTGCCTTCCCCGGATGACATAAATATTTGACCCTTTTTTACATTGTCCTACAGTTCTCTAAAAAACTGTAACTCTTTCTTTTTTTGTTGGTCAATATTTGTTGCTCAAACTGGGTTATTTCTGTCTCTTTATCTTCAAGTTTTCTGGTTCTTTTCTCAATTTTTTTCAATTCAGTTCCATTTCACTGTTGCATCCAACTACTGAATTTGCATTATTTTTTTTAAGCTTTATTAAAATACAATTGACACATAACACTGTGTAAATTTAAGGTATGGTGAATTCTTTATTTCTGCTATTGTATCTTTTAGCTGTAAGATGTCTACTTGTTTCCTCTTTATACCTTTTAATTCTTCGTTGAGACTTTCTACATTTTCATCTAAATAAATACATAAAGAGTATTTACAATTGTTTGTTGCATCATTTTATAATAGCTACTTGAAAGCTATTGAGAGTTGGATAATTCCAACATCTCTATCATTTTGGCCTTGGTATCCATTGTTTGTCTTTTCCAGTGTAAGTAAGATTTTCAGCATACTTCATATGCTGCCTAATTTTAAAATAGGATTCTATCCTATTGACATACTATGAAGAATGTTCACATTTTGTTTCAGGTAAGTTCAGACTGCAAGTCGACCCTGCCTTCTGTGGGATTGTCCATCTGTGGTTCCAATGTCAGCTGAGTTTTCAAAGCATTTGCTCGTGTCTGTCCTGTCCTACATCTAGGGGCCATTCTGTGTCCTTGGGAGTGATGTATCATGGTTCAGTACTAAAGGTTTGCTAAATAGCATCAGAGTTATGCCTGGACAGCTTGGGGTTTAGCCCAGGAGTTCACATACATTTTTTTTTTTTTTTTAAATATTGATTGATTGGTTGATATTTGTTTGGCTGCACCAGGTCTTACTTGGGGCATGTAGGATCTAGTTCCTTGACCAGAGCTTCCCAGGTGGTGCTAGTGGTAAAGAACTGCCTTCCAGTGCAGGAGATCGTAAAAGACAAAGGTTTGACCCCTGGGTCTGGAAGATCCCCTCGAGGAGGGCATGGCAACCCACTCCAGTATTCTTGCCTGGAGAATTCCCATGGACAGACGAGAGCTAAAGTCCATGGGGTCGCAAAGAGTTGGACACAACTGAAGTGACTCAGCAGCAGCAGCAGGATCTAGTACCCTGAGCAGGGACTGAACTCAAGCCCTTTGCATTGCATGGAGTCTTAGCCACTGGACCACCAGGGAAGTTCTCATATGCAATATTCAGGGAGTCACTTTTCTGAGCTCCTCTCTTTTCATCTCCTTGGCAGTTTCCAGTTTCCTTGGGGCTCACTTTTCTGGTCCTCCAGCCAAAAAGCTGGGGTTTAGTTGCCCCACCTTCTTATGGGGCCAGGACAAGGGTGAAACAAGTGAGACACTTGATGCAACAAAATTTAAGGGGGCGCCAAAAGTCAATAATGAAGAGAAACAAAGATACAATGTGTCATTTAAAAACCAAAATTAATGAAAAACTCATAGTGAACAAAATATTACAATTTTAAGTAAAGACCAGATCCAGCTCTGCACTTTCTAACTCTGCATCACTCATCTCACCGGAATTCCAGCCTTGCTTTTTTGTGTGTGTTTCCACACCTGTGCCTCCCTCTGGCATGAAATGGTGGGGAAAGAAATGGTAACTACCACAATTTGGTGGCACTTTGAATTCCAGTCTTCTTCCTTAGCCTATCTGCTATCATTGGTTTTTCAAAGTCCTAAAGCATCCACTGTATGCATTCTGTCCACATGTCATAGCTGTACTTAGTGACAGAGACAAGGTGGAGGGTGCCTACTTCACCTTAGCTAGAACCAGAACCAGAGATGACTCTTCTTAAAGTGCTGTAACGATCGAGGCCAGAGGCAAGACAAGGACAAAGGAAGCACATTCTAGGAAAACAAATAGGAAAAGTTTTTTTTTTTTTTTTAAATTCTGTCATATTATTCTTCTTAGTAAATCTTGGAATGATTAAAAATAAAAGTAACATTCAGACTTTCCAGGAATGACTCAATGTGTCCCTTTCCTTTCTTTCATCCTCCAGGGGAAAGTACACACATGGTTGTGTGTACATGAGTGTTTGCACATGAGCAGGCATGTAAGCATTCATGTTCCAGAGAGAGGGAAAGAGAACCAGAAAGATGGGGTGGAAGAAACAGATAAGGATGCTATGGACTTAGATATATAAAGATTCCCCATGCTTTCCTCAAAATTAATGAAAGAGAAAAATATTAGAATTTTGAACTTTTGAGTCCCTACCTTGGCTTCCTCTTTCCTTCTTTTTGGGGGAATTATCAGGGGATAAACCTCTTTCATGAATACAGTATTTGCTAGCATTGAGCACACTGCAAACTGTCCTATTTATAAGAAAAAAGAATACTTAAAGGTAGATGGTTGGTTTGAAGCAGGTGGATCAAGTTCAGAGCCGTCTTTCGCTATTCACACACTTACCTTGAAAAAAGTTTAAAAAATATTCAAGTGCCCTGTTTGAAGTCCTTTGTTTAGGATTTCTGCTTATTTGCTCCTGGGCCCAGGAGTTTTATTTATTGAATATGGGCAGCTGTAGGTGAAAGAAAGTTAAAAAGCATTGCAGAGTGTATCCAAATGTTGTTTGATCATTGAATTTGATTGGAGCATAAGAGCTATGTTCAAAAACTGCTGAATGCTTTTTAACTTCAAGGCTTCTGGACATCTTGCATCCCTTGCAATGAAAAAAATAATGGTTTTAACCTATATTTTGGTCCAGAGAGTGGATTTTTCTATTCTCTTGGAAAACCCTGAGATATCTCTCATTTATTTTCCCCCTTGTCTCCTTTCCTGCCTCCGTCCTGCCAGGTTGTCTTCTCCCCATCTTTCCTTCCTTTTCGGAAACACTGGCTTAGCACCTCCTTTATGCCTGTCACTTTCCTAGACACCATAAACTATGCAAAAGTAGATAAGATAAACACTGATCTGGCTAGGAACATCATCTATTTGAGGAAACAGGCAGGATTGCATGAAAGAATTGAAACGATCTTGAACAATAGTGTAGAAATGTCTCAGAGAAATGGTCCTTCTAGATGATATTTCTGAGGAGAAGGCAATGGCACCCCACTCCAGTACTTTGCCTGGAAAATCCCATGGACGGAGGAGCCTGGTAGGCTGCAGTCCATGGGGTCGCTGAGAGTTGGACACGACTCAGTGACTTCACTTTCACTTTTCACTTTCATGCATTGGAGAAGGAAATGGCAACCCACTCCAGTGTTCTTGCCTGGAGAATCCCAGGGGTGGCAGAGCCTGGTGGGCTGCCGTCTATGGGGTCGCACAGAGTCGGATACGACTGAAGCGACTTAGCAGCAGCAGCAGCAGATGATATTTCTGATCTCTTTAGAGTCAGTCAGCATTTCTCAAATCTGTCACTTTTTCACAGGCTTCTAAGATCATGGCATCTGGTCCCATCACCTCATGGCAAACAGGGAAAAAAATGGAAACAGTGACAGACTTTATTTTTCTGGGCTCCAAAAAATGGTGATTGCAGCCATGAAATTAAAGACTCTTGCTCCTTGGAAGAAAAACTATGACAAACCTAGACAGCTGATTAAAAAGCAGAGACATCAGTTGGTCAACAAATATCCGTCTAGTCAAAGCTATGTTTTTTCCCAGGAGTCGTGTACGGATGTGAGAGTTGGACCATAAAGAAGGCTGAGCACCAAAGAATTGATGCTTTTGAACTGTGGTGTTGGAGAAGACTCTTGAGAGTCCCTTGGACTGCAAGGAGATCTAACCAGTCCATCCTAAAGGAAATCAGTCCTGAATATTAATTGGAAGGACTGATGCTACAGCTGAAGCCCCAATACTTTGGCCACCTGATGCAAAGAACTGACTCACTGGAAGAACCCTGACTCTGGGAAAGATTGAGGGCAGGAGAAGGGGACGCCAGAGGATGAGATGGTTGGATGGCATCACCGACTCAATGGACATGAGTTTAAGCAAACTCAAAGAGATAGTGAAGAACAGGGAATCCTGGGGTGCTGTAGTCCGTCGGGTTGTAAAAAGTCGGATACAGCTAAGGGAGTGAACAACAACACAGTTGTTTGTTGAGAACAACACTTCTTTTCCAAATAATTAAGAAATTCTCTTTTTTGCTCAGTGTGTGCATGTGTGTGTGTGATGATGGTAGGGCTTTTATTTTATTTTATTTTTGGGTCAGTTTTGAGGAGCTGTGGATTTTGAGCAGAAACTGGTTTTCAGTAAAGTCAAGAATAATTTGAGTAGTGGATTACCATTGGACAGAGCGCAATGGGAGGATGGGTAGATCCTGTGTGTCCTTAGGCAAGCACAAGATTGAAGTAAACAGCAAAGCTCTAGTGGAGAGGAGCAGACAGGTATCACTGGTTAGGCTGGCAGGGCTCAGATGCCAAGAAGGCAGGAGTGCTAACTAGAAGTGGGAGGCATTTTACATGAGCCAGAACTTCTTTCTGCCCTATTTGATGGAGCATCTTTGTTTTGGGTTCACAGACAGTACACAGCAGGTGTCAGAGTTATGCAGGTGAGATTCAGGGCAGAGATGGTCGGGTTGCCTTATAAAGAGGCAAGCAAGTGATAGTAAATCCTTCAGTCTTTTTCTCCCCCTCCCTGTCAAGCTGCTCCTGATGCGTTATTCTGCCTCAAAATTTCAGACCACTTTGGTCTCCACTGCTGAACAGCTCTCTGTGTCTGATGGCAGACGAGGCACAGAGACAAGGGGAGGCATTCCCTCCATCTGGGGAAGGCGACAAGCCCCAGATCAGGGAGCTTCAAACAGAGCATGAAGACAGAGTGCTCAGGGGCAGAAACAGGTCCAGGCTATTCCTGTCAGTGGCGGGCTGTCCCCGGCCAGGTCCCTGCTGTTGTTGACAAATGATGGCATTGATGACATGGAGGGAAAGGTCTAAGCAAGTTATGCACCACTTGGATTTGTGAACTCCCAGTCTTCTTCCAGCTTCTGCCTGAACCTGGTGGGAAGCTAAGAGGAGTGGGTAAGGTGGGGTTTCATTTCTAAATATGTTAGTCAAGCTGTATATGTGTGTGTGTGTGACTAATATGGTGATCCTGGACTTTGGACACAATTTAATATGATGAGTAGACCACTTGTTTTTTCTCTCCTTACCTTCTCCACCCAAGTGAAAGTGAAAGTGAAGTCACTCAGTCATGTCTGACTCTTCGCAACCCCATGGACTGTAGCCTACCAGGCTCCTCTGCCCATGGGATTTTCCAGGCAAGAATGTTGGAGTGGGTTGCCATATCCTTCTCCAGGGGATCCTCCCAGCCCAGGGATGGAACCCAGGTCTCTCACATTATAGGCAGATGCTTTACCATCTAAGCCACCAGGGAAGTCCTACTATCAAACACCAGTAAAGTTATTAAATGATATTAATCCCTAAGGCTAAAGAAAATGGGATAATGGGATTAATGAATAGTAGACTTGAATAAAGTTTAGCAAGATCAAATGCAGAAAGAGGAGTGGTAACCAGCTTAGCAAAACAGAGTAAGCTACCACTTAACATCTTACAGAGGGGTATACTGCCCAGAAGCAAATAGATTCATCTTATAGAACCTAATGGTCTTAGAGGTAGCAGGTAGTACAGATGGTGGCAATGTGATAGGTCTGAAAACTGCCAAAATACTCTTTTTTAGAAGGTTCATAAAGTTGAACTAAAAGAAACTATGCAAATTAAAAAAAAACACACAGAATGGGGACATTAATATAAATGTCTTGATAGCTGTTAGAAGAAACAGAAAAATCCAGTTGAGATGAAAAATTTGAACAAAATAATAAACTTAGTCACATTGACAGAGAATATTAAAATGAACAACTGAAAATATGTCTTTATTATATTCCTTCATATACCTTATTGTTACATTTCCCCAAATGAATATGGAGTGTTTACCAAAATGAGAGCGGCTTTCTCATTACGCTGGAGTCATTGACATCCATGTGCTCTCCTGGTTGCTCAGTGGCAAAGACTCCTCCTGCCCCACACAGGAGATGTGGGTTCAGTTCCTGGTTCAGCAAGAGCTCCTAGGAAGGGAAACGGCGACCCACTCCAGTACTCTTGTCTGGGAAATCCCATGGACAGAGGGGCCTGGTGGGCTACAGCCCGTGGGGTCACAGGCTCAGACACAGCCTAGCAACTGAACAGCAGCACTGAAATGCACAAGCCCAGATGCTTATCAGAAACAAGACAACAGGCCCAGAGCCACTTACGCTACTCCCAATGTCACCAGACCCAGAGTCAACTTAATTACACGTTTAGCCTCTCTCAGAAGCAGAAGTTTGGACCAGGATCTGCCTGACAAGCACTAGTGAGGTAGTCTGCCTCCTAGAGGCTTATCATCCCCTAAAGGGCAGTGACACAACCAGTCCCATTTGTAGTAATGTAAATTCCTTCCCCCGCTCCCTTCTGCCTATAAAATTCTTATAGTTTGTACAGTTCTTCTGAAGGCCTTTTATTCTGCTAGAGGGGATGCTGCCCAATTCATGAATCATTGAATGAGGCCAATAATATCCTTATAATTTACTGATTCGAATTTTGTTATTTAATAACATATTAGCCAGAAATAGTAGAATTATGCTAAAAATTCAAAGAAAGGTGTAACTAGAAAGTATCCAAATAATTTTGACATTAGGCAATAATATTTCCGCTTTTGGAATAAGCTTACCAGATGCAATGTTCTCCAGCCAAGGTAGGCCAGGAATATACTTGTTGTTGAATATGTTGAATTTATTACTTATTGTAGTGAGAGAGAATGTACATCATGAAGAACT
>SJYX01024023.1:0-10014 GCA_006410675.1 Oreotragus oreotragus
CTGGAACTCTCTTGCTTTTTCGATGATCCAGTGAATGTTGGCAATTTGATCTCTGGTTCCTCTGCCTTTGCTAAATCCAGCTTGAACTTCCTTCACTGTTTACGTACTGTTGAAGCCTAGATTGGAGAATTTTGAGCATTACTTGCATGTGAGATGAGTGCAATTGTGTGATTGAACATTCTTTGGCATTGCCTTTATTTGGGATTAAAACTGACCTTTTCCAGTCCTGTAGCCACTGCTGAGTTTTCAAGATTTGCTGGCGAATGCAGCATTTTCACAGCATCATCTTTTAGGATTTGTAATAGCAACTGGAATTCCATCACTTCCACTAGCTTTTTTCATAATGATGCTTCCTAAGGCCCATTTGACTTTTCATTCCAGGATTTCTGGCTCTTTGTGAGTGATCACACCATCGTGGTTATCTGGGTCATGAAGATCTTTTCTGTACAATTCTTCTGTGTATTCTTGCCACCTCAGTGTCTTTTGCTTCTGTTAGGTCCACACCATTTCTGTCCTTTATTGTGCCCGTCTTTACATGAAATGTTCCTTTGGTATCTCTAATTTTCTTGAAGAGATCTTTAGTCTTTCCCATTCTATTGTTTTCCTCTATTTCTTTGTATTGATTACTGAGGAAGGCTTTCTTATCTCTCCCTGCTATTCTTTGGAACTCTGCATTGAGGGTATATCTTTCCTTTTCTCCTTTGCCTTTTGCTTCTCTTCTCGGATATTTGTAAGGCCTCANTTGTGCCCGTCTTTACATGAAATGTTCCTTTGGTATCTCTAATTTTCTTGAAGAGATCTTTAGTCTTTCCCATTCTATTGTTTTCCTCTATTTCTTTGTATTGATTACTGAGGAAGGCTTTCTTATCTCTCCCTGCTATTCTTTGGAACTCTGCATTGAGGGTATATCTTTCCTTTTCTCCTTTGCCTTTTGCTTCTCTTCTCGGATATTTGTAAGGCCTCAGATAACCATTTTGCCTTTTTGCATTTCTTTTCTTTGGGGATGATCTTGATCACTGCCTCCTGTACAATGTCATGAACCTCCGTCCGTAGTTCTTCAGGCACTCTATCAGATCTAATCCTTTAAATCTGTTTGTCATTTCCACTGTATTAATTGTAAGGGATTTGATTTAGGTCATACCTGAATGGTCTCGTCATTTTCCCTACTTTCTTCAATTTAAGCCTGAATTTGACAATAAGGAGTTCATGATCTGAGCCACAGTCAGCTCCCAGTCTTGTTTTTGCTGACTGTACAGAGCTCCATCTTTGGCTGCAAAGAATACAATCACTCTGATTTTGGTACTGGTGATGTCCATGTGTAGAGTTTTTCTCTTGTGTTGTCGGAAGAGGGTGTTTGCTATGACCAATGCATCCTTTTGGCAAAACTCTTAGCCTTTGCCATGATTCATTTTGTACTCCAAGGCCAAATTTGCCTGTTACTCCAGGTATCTATCTTTTGATTTCCTGCTTACATTCCAGTCCCCAATAATGGAAAGAACATCTCTTTTCGGTGTTAGTTCTAGAAGGTCTTTGTAGGTCTTCATTGAACCATTCAGCTTTTAGCTTCTTCAGCATTACTAGTTGGAGCATAGACTTGGATTACTGTGTTGTTGAATGGTTTGCCTTGCAAACAAACAGAGACCACTGTCATTTTTGAGACTGCATCCAAGTACTGCATTTTGGACTCTTGTTGACTATGATGGCTACTCCATTTCTTTTAAGGGATTCTTGCCCACAGTAGTAGATATAATAGTCATCTGAGTTAAATTCACAAACTGCAGTCCAGTTTAGTTCACTGCTTCCTAAAATGTCGATGTTCACTCTTGCCCTCTCCTGTTTGACCACTTCCAATTTACCTTGATTCATCGACCTAACATTCCAGGTTCCTGTGCAATGTTGCTGCTGTTTACAGCATTGGGTTTTACTTCCATCACCAGTCACATCCACAACTGGGTGTTTTTGCTTTGGCTCTGTCACTTCATTCTTTCTGGAGTTATTTCTCCACTGATCTCCAGTAGCTTATTGAGCACCTACCAAGCTGATAGGTTCATCTTTCAGTGTCCTATCTTTTTGCCTTTTCATGCTGTTCATGGAGTTATCAAGGCAAGAATACTGAAGTGTTTTGCCATTCCCTTCTCCAGTTAACTATGTTTTGTCAGAACTCTCCACCATGACCCATCCGTCTTGGGTGGCCCCACATGGCATGGCACATAGTTCGTTGAGTTGGACAAGGCTGTGGTCCATGTGATCAGTTTGATTAGTTTTCTGTGTTTGTGGTTTTCATTCTGTCTGCCCTCTGATGGATAAGGATAAGAGGCTATGGAAGCTTCCTGATGGGAGAGACTGATTTGAGGGGGAAACTGGGTCTTGCTCTGATGCCTTATTGCCAAGGATAGACCTTTTTTTACTTTAAGAAGTATTCTGATTTGGATGACACGTTGTTGCTCTAGGGGTCTACAAGAAATACAGTACTGCTGGAGCGATAACTGAAGAAGATGAAGCTCATGGGGGCCAGGGCATTTAAGTGCCCAAAGGCTGGGGAAAGAAGTAAATTCTTGCCCTGGAATAAACATTTGAAGGATTGTAAACTGGGTGGTAATGATGGGATTTGCAAATTGAAAATTTTAACTGTAAATTCCAAAAAAAACATTAAAGACAGATCAAAGCAGACACAATATTCTTGAATTAGGAGTCTAAAAGGTTAGAAATAACTAATGAACCAGAGTAATAGTGTGGAAGAAGAGAGAGTATATTTGGGAGAAAGTGTCCATAGGATTTGTTGATGCATTTAGGATTCTGTGTTGGGGAAGGAGAGAAGCTGCACATACAGTGGAATGGAGTTGAATAGCAGTATGTTTAGAAATGGGTATGTGTGGAGATGATTTAGTTTACAATTGAGTTTCTCCTGTCTTTTTAAGTCATCCAAGAAGCTTTTCAAGAGAAGTCTGGACCTGAGGAGGAGATCTGGACTGACAATAGAAACTGTTAAGTGAGGAGGGGGTAGATAAAATCTTTAGTGTACATGAACTTGGCTTGGAAGATAGCCTTGGAGTGTATAATGAAGAACTTCAGTTAATTTTTGGCTTGGTAGAGGAATATTAGCTGGATAAGGAGTTGCAGATGTCAGAAGGATGTGCTGCTGCTGCTGCTAAGTCACTTCAGTCGTGTCCAACTCTGTGTGACCCCATAGACGGCAGCCCACCATGCTCCCCCATCCCTGGGATTCTCCAGGCAAGAATACTGGAGTGGGTTGCCATTTCCTTCTCCAATGCATGAAAGAGAAAAGTGAAAGTGAAGTCGCTCAGTCTGTCTGACCGTTAGCGACCCCATGGACTGCAGCCCACCAGGCTACTCCGTCCATTGGATTTTCCAGGCAAGAGTACTGGGGTGGGGTGCCATTGCCTTCCCCGAGAACGATGTGCAGTGGAGGGCAAAGGCCTAAGTGCTTCAGGAAGGAGTGGTGAATAGTGTCCAGTGCTGTTAAGACGTGATGTGAAATAAGACCAGGACAATATCCACTGGATTTGTTACCATGGCAGTCATCAGTTACCTTAGCAAGAACTATTAACATTTTATTGGAATAATAAGCCTAGAAGCCAGATTGGAGTAGAATGTGATAAATGCAAAAGTGAGCCTCAATTTCTTTCAGATGATTTGACTTTGGCTTGCAAGGGAATATGATTTTTTTTTCTTCCTCGTTTTCATGATTTTTTTTTTTTTAGGTGAGAGATTTAGAGTGTTTCAGACACGACAGAAAATGTCCTCATCAGAGGAAGATTGACTATATGAGTTAGCTACAAGAATTAGCCAGAGGGATTACCACATAATCGTTCAGAAAGAAATTACATTATTTTAAAAGTGATTCAGGAAGAGGATTTTTTTTTCAATCAGAAACAACATTAGATACCACTGTTTATGGTTATGGGCTATCGATGGTCACCTAATTGCTAGGATTTGAGAGTTTATGTGTACTCCTCAAATACATGCCTCATGCTCTACTAGTGTTTGAAAAGTTGATGAAATCTATTTTAAAGCATATATTCATGGGGAAAGTAATCTGTTAAGAAAGTGGTTCTCAACTGTGCTAAAATTTAGAATCACCATAGGAGATTCATGACAAAATTACTCAAGTCCTACTTCAAGGGATTCCATTCCATTGTTCTGAGCAGGGGGCTAGGCATATGCATTCTTTAAAAGTTTACTTTTTTAATGTTAATCTAGTGTGTCATTGGCATTTAAAAACACATCATCTTGTTAATATTGCATTGACTCAACATTTATTTTAGATGAAGTGCAGACAGGTCAGTCACTTATTTTCAAAACAGTGATCATTAATAGGGAGGGAGATTTTGCATCTCTGGGGACGTTTGGCAAAATATGGAAACATTTTTGGTAGTCACACGGAATGGGGAAGGGATTTGGTGCTGCTGCTATACAGTGGGTAGAGGCCAGAAATACTGCTGAAGATACTGCAACGCAGTGGACAACCCCCCCACATCAAAAATTAACTGGTCCCAAATGACTATAGTGTCACTGTTGAGAAACCCTGCTATAAAATAGGATAGCAAGCCATGTAGTTATTTTTTTAGTGCCATTAAATCCCCTACATATGAACCTTCCAAGTTGCGAACCTTCAAAGATGCAAACGTGTGCTCCATCAACATCAGGAGTGGGTGAAATCGCAGCTCGCCCTCCGTCTGTTGGTGCTGATGATCCTTCAGCTTTACTGTCTCCCACCTCCTTTCTCCTTCCTGCAGAAGCTCTTCTTGCCTGTTCACTTGACACCTGTCCCGGCATGCCAGCTGGTGTTCTGTACTACTTTTCAAGGTACAAAATGTTTTATTTTTTGCTTGTTTTTTTAATATGTGTGTGTGTGTGTGTGTGAAAACTATTATAAACCTATTAGTACAGTACTCTATAGCCAGTTGTGTTAGTTGGGTACCTAGGCTAACTTTGTTGAATTTAACAAACAAATTGGAGTTAAAATATACACTCTCAAAACTTGTTCCTATGTAGAAGACTTACTGTAAAATCTTAACAGGTGGGGCCTGTGGTTTAGTAAGAATGGTAATGAAGAAGGATCTACCTGACAACTTAGCTATACCTAACAGCTTAGCCTTGCTTATAATCAATAACAAAAGAGCCTCAAATAAAATACATTTGTAGAACTAAGCAGTGTGACTGGTGCAATAGACTGATAGCATTATTTTGTTTTGTTTTTTTTTAAAGTCCAGCTGAAACTCTTACTGCTGTTGGGTGTATAAATTGGTTGTACTCACTTTGGGAAATTGATATATTTTACGAATACTGAAACAGTATTTGTTACAGTTGAATTTAGCACTATAATTCAGCAGTTTCTCTTCTGAGTGTATATCCGAGAAAATGAGTGCAGATTTCTACTTATATAGGGATGTTCATAGTAGTTTGATTCATTATGGCCTCAAACAGGAACAAAGTGAAGTATATTTGTACAATGGAATACTACCCAGCAGTAAAACAGAATAAACTACACACCAAAACAAGGAAATAGACAAAAACCAATTCATATTGTATAATTCCATTTATATGAAACTCAAGGGCAAACAAAACTAATTCATGATAGAAGTCAAGATAGTTATTTCTCTAGGCATAGGTATTGACTTAGAAGGGGCTCAAAATGATGGAAAATGTTCTGGATCTTGATCTTACTGGTTGTTAAGTGATAGCATACATATGAAGTTGATCAAGCTGAATATTTAAATTTTGTGAACTTTACATGTGATGTACCCCAATTTTAAAAAATTAGTTAATTATGAATAAAAATAAGGAAACCTAATTTTTAACTACTTGAAGTGTTATATCTTAAACACTTGGTTAAACACAGGGTCAGCTATCTAACAAGTTCTCAATAGGTAAAAACAACTCTAGTGCACTGTTAGTGAAAATAAGTTTTGGATTTGAAATTAGACCTAGTTTTGTAGCACAGCTTCATTATTACTATATGACTTAAGACAAGGCCCTTACATTGGGAATTTTTGTAACTGGAAGAACAGAGAATAAGTTGAGAAAAGTATAAAAAAAATTCTTAAAAAGTTTAGGCTTGGTTCATGATCCCCCACTACTGAGAAATAGCCACAGACATTCAGGGTGGGCCTCAGGAGCCATATGTATGTACAGGAATCCCCTGCTTTCTGAAAGTTCACGTCACGCCATTTCACTTTTATGCAAACGTACCTTGGTACCTGTTTTCATTAAGCAAAAGAAATCCAAGGAGGATTTTTGTGTTTACAAAAGAACACAAAAAGTGAAAATAGCATTCAGCATTTGTTTTGCAGTGAGCTGTTACAGCAGGTGGCATGTACCCTAAGCAGCGAGAGTGGCACTTCTAAATTTCCTTGAAAAGACACAGCCTCTCAGCATCAAGTCATCATACTTTGAAATGTGTCTCTAAGCATCTGTGCTTTATCTCCACTAATTTTGTGCATCCTTTAGCAAGTTGTGTCCTAAGGTAATTGCTTCTTCCTTTTATATCATTTAGATTTCAAAATGTTTCATAGTAACACTATCCTAGCTTTAAGCTAGGGTGAACAGCTGAACCCTATCTGAACCAATCAGATTGTTCTGAGAATTTAAAATTGGGATTGAGAAAGTATCAGAAGCTGATCTTTTCCTGAGAAACATAAAATTAGGCCAGGGCTACTTTGGGAGCAGCATGTGGAGAATCAGAGTTATGTTCTCTACAGGTAAAGAAACTGAGAAGTAAATGAAATATTTTTATTTCCTTTTCTCTCTCTCTTTTTTTTGAAGCTAAAATAAAACCCAGGCAGTTTGATTCCAGTCTGTGTTTTCATGAAGCAGTGCTGACATGTCAGACCTAATAGCTGCTTTGATTCCTGATAATTTTCCAGTTCCTGATTGTAGTCCCTTGTGAAGAGGAATCTGCTCCTTATCTTTGAATTATTTGTCATAATTTATTCTTATAATAAAATTTCATGTTTGCTCAGGTGGATCAGCCAGTTGCAACTGAAAGAATCCTGCTCTAATTTAACTGTGAATTGGAATGCAAATAACAAAGTTCAGAGAAACAGAAACTGAATGAATCAAGGTAGGGCTGCAGGCAATAGAGACTTTCCTGCCTTACGATGGTTAACTGTTAGCTTCTGTTACACAGCAGTGCATCTTTTAGCCAGGCTTTCCTCCCATGTTGTCTTAGAACTCAGACTAATACAGTCACTGTTGTAGGGCACGGAGATCTTGGTAGCCAAATATAAAACACATTGGTGCATTGCTTTCTATGTGTGGAGTTTTGAAAAGTATATTTGAAAAGAATTCTAAAAAAAAGTTCCTAGATGAAAGTAGATTGGAGTTGACTTGTGCCAAATTTAGCAAATTATTAGAAGTCAATTTACCTTTGGTCTGAGAATATACAACCAGGTCAAGAAATGACTGAAGGGGCTCATTGAATTACAACATAAATTTTTCCCACCTGTTTCTAACACTAGAATACCAGAAAATGAAGTTTTAGGAATAGGACTCTCATGGAAGAATAAGTGATATTAAGGACTCCAGTTCCTCAGCTTCCTCCAAAACATTTTCCAGTTCCCATCCCCTGTCAGGCCTCACAAAAGTGTGGTGATCCTTTGCATTGCCTATCATTAGCTGCTAGGATTGGACTGCAGTATGTGTCTGGGTATATTATTAAATGGCAGACTGCAAACTTCCTTGCCTATTTTCTTGTTTGCTTTGAGGCTAAAGCAGAGAACAGTGGGGTGGACAGTCTCAACTGTTGCTAAGAAACAGAAGTCCAGAAGAATTGACAAGGAGAAACCAGACCCACTAAAGTCTTCCACACTAGCTAAATACTAAAGGAATCTCCATAAAGGAAAATTAGCAGGCACTCCTCCGCAGTAGAGCAGTTGCACGCCATAAAGTCCCAAAGGAGACTCAGACCACAGACTGTGTAGTGCTTGCTCGCTCAGTCGTGCCCCACTCTTTGCAACCACAGGGACCGTAGCCCGCGCGGCTCTTCTGTCCATGGGGATTCTCCAGGCAAGAATGCTGGAGTGGGTTGCCATGCCCTCCTCCAGGGGATCTTCCCAATTCAGGAACTGAGCTCAGGTCTCCCACATTGCAGGTGTATTCTTTACTATGTGAGCCACCAGGGGACCGCAAGGCTACTTCAATCCCTCAAACCTGTTTTCCAGTACAAACGATGCTGCACCTGCTAGAAGTGGGTATCCTTACACCAAATGAAGAATCACAGTGTCCCTTGTCAAGAGTGGCCCTGGAGGACTCAGTACAAGAGAATTCAAATTGGGTACAGACAGATTTTCAAATGACTGACTTGGCAGTGGGTCAGTTAGCTCATGCCTTATAAGAGTTCAAGGACCTCTTGTTTACAAGGTGTTCAGCCACTGAATTGTGTTCAGCTCTTTGCAACCCCATGGACTGCAGCACACTAGTCTTCCCTGTCCTTCACCATCTCCTGGACTTTGCTCAAACTCAGGTCCATTGAGTGGGTGATGCCATCCAACCATCTCCTCTGTCATCCCCTTCAATCTGTCCCAGCATCAGGATCTTTTCCTGTGAGTCAGCTCTTCACATAAGTAAGGAGCTTCAGCTTTTAGCATTAGTCCTTCCAATGAGCATGTAGGGTTGATTTCCATTAGACTGGTTTGATATCCTTGCTGTCCAAGAGACCCTCAAAGTCTTCCGCAGCTCCGCAGTTCAAAAGCATCAGTTCTTCAGCACTCAGCCTTCTTTATATGTTCCAACTCACACATCTTTACATGCCTCAGCAGAACAGAACCCATCTGTCAATGCAGGAGACGTGGGTTAGATCCCTGGGTCAGGAAGATCCTCTGGAGAAGGAAAGGGCAACCCACTCCAGTATCCTTGCTTGTGAAACCCCATGGGCAGGGAACCTGGAGGACTACAGTCCCTGGGGTCACAAAGAGGCAGACACAGCTTAGTGACTAAACAACAGTTTTCTGTCTCACTCCTACTGGGTACAATATATACTTTAGCTAGCTAGTTATATTTAGTCTACAGACTCCAGAATTAATTGAAGTATTTCTTGTATGATCTTTATATACCTATCCTAGGGCTAGTTATATGGAAAATAATGTCAAGGTGAACAAGGGGTTTCTTGCTTGGAATTGACATTCTAGTTTGGGAAAGGGGGAGAAGAGAGAGAGATGAGTGAGGAAATAAGCTCACAAATTGGGACGGATTTTATAAAGGAGAAATAGTGTAATATCAGAGTAAAGAAAGACATGCTTAGATGAAAAGAGCCATGGGTGGTCAGAGAAGGCTCTTCAAGCTATAACTGAAAGAGTAAGGTGGGGTGTCCTGTGGCAAGAACTATGAGAAGCGTAGGAAGGAGAACAAGTTGAAGACCCTAAGGTAAGGAAGAGTTTGTTACGTGTGAAGAACTGAAGGAGGTGAATATAACTGAAGCATAGTTGAAGCTGGGTTGACCCTGAGATTGAAGAGACAGTCAAGGAACCTCTGTTGATCTAGAGCTTTGTAGGCATGGAAAGCATTTGAGTTTTAATCCCAAACATAACAGAATGCCATTGAAAGTTTTTCACACCAGAGAATAGCATAATCTGATTTGCTTTCAACAAGATTGTTCTAGTTGCTATGTAGAAAATGGATAGTAGTAGTAGCAAGAGTGACTCTCCACACTCTAGCTGTCCACTTAGAAGCCTGCTCTATAATGGCTGTTAAAATTAGAGGACTAGCTTTGGAGATGTAGACATGATGGAAACAAGATAAACTGGGAGTGTTAAAAAAAAAATTTGAGATCCTCATTTACCATTCATTGATAAATAGCAATACAAGCATGTCATTTGGAAATGAGACATATAAAACTGCTATAAATATTGAAGATAGTTGGGCATAGAGAAGTGGGAGAGAGGAATGCTATTTTTTGTTATAAAAATTGTGTAAATGTGTGTATGTGTATCCTTTGTTGTGAAAAGGTCAGAGACGTGTGATGGATGGAGGAAATCAGAAGGATTTTTTTTTTTT
>SJYX01024025.1:22967-37437 GCA_006410675.1 Oreotragus oreotragus
GGTGACAATATACAGCCTTGACGTACTCCTTTTCCTATTTGGAACCAGTCTGTTGTTCCATGTCCAGTTCTAACTGTTGCTTCCTGACTTGCATATAGGATTCTCAAGAGGAAGGTCAGGTGGTCTGGTATTGCCATCTCTTTCAGAATTTTCCAGTTTATTGTGATTCACACAGTCAAAGGCTTTGGCATAGTCAATAAAGCAGAAATAGATGTTTTTCTGGAGCTCTCTTGCTTTTCCATGATCCAGCAGATGTTGGCAATTTGATCTCTGATTCCCCTGCCTTTTATAAAACCAGCTTGGACATCTGGAGGTTTACGGTTCATGTATTGCTCAAACCTGGCTTGGAGAATTTTGAGCATTACTTTACTAGTGTGTAAGATGAGTGCAACTGTGTGGCAGTTTGAGCATTCTTTGGCATTGCCTTTCTTTAGGATTGGAATGAAAACTGACCATTTCCAGTCCTGTGGCCTTTGCTGGGTTTTCCAAATTTCCTGGTATATTGAGTGCAGCACTTTCACAGCATCATCTTTCAGGATTTGAAATAGTTCAACTGGAATTCCATCACCTCCACTAGCTTTGTTTGTCATGAAGCTTTCTAAGGCCCACTTGACTTCACATTCTGGGATGTCTGGCTCTAGATGAGTGATCACACCATCGTGATTATCTTGGTCTTGAAGATCTTTTTGGTACAGTTCTGTGTATTCTTGCCACCTCCTCTTAATATCTTCTGCTTCTGTAAGGTCCATACCATTTCTGTCCTTTATCGAGTGCATCTTTGCATGAAATGTTCCCTTGGTGTCTCTAATTTTCTTGAAGAGATCTCTATTCCTTCCCATTCTGTTGTTTCCCTCTATTTCTTTGCATTGATCCCTGAAGAAGGCTTTCTTTTCTCTTCTTGCTATTCTTTGGAACTCTGCATTCAGATGCTTATATTTTTCCTATGTATGATGCTTATATCTTTCCTTCCTTTTTTGCTTTTCACCTCTCTTCTTTTCACAACTATTTGTAAGGCCTCCCCCATAGCCATTTTGCTTTTTTAAAATTTCTTTTCCATGAGGATGGTCTTGATCCCTGTCTCCTGTACAATGTCACGAACTGCAGTCCATAGTTCATCAGACACTCTATCTATCAGATCTAGTCCCTTAAATCTATTTCTTACTTTCACTGTATAATCATAAGGATTTGATTTAGGTCATACCTCAATGGTCTAGCGGTTTTCCCTGCTTTCGTCAATTTAAGTCTGAATTTGGCAATAAGGAGTTCATGATCTGAGCCACAGTTAGCTCCTGGTCTTGTTTTTGCTGACTGTATAGAGCTTCTCCATCTTTGGCTGCAAAGAATATAATCAATCTGATTTCGGTGTTGACCATCTGGTGATGTCCATGTGTAGTCTTCTCTTGTGTTGTTGGAAGAGAGTGTTTGCTATCACCAGTGCGTTCTCTTGGCAAAACTCTATTAGTCTTTGCCCTGCTTCATTCCGCATTCCAAGGCCAAATTTGCCTGTTACTCCAGGTGTTTCTTTGGGGAAGGCAATGGCACCCCGCCCCAGTACTCTTGCCTGGAAAATCCAATGGACGGAGTAGCCTGGTGGGCTGCAGTCCATGGGGTCACTAACAGTCGGACAGACTGAGTGACTTCACTTTCACTTTTCTCTTTCATGCATTAGAGAAGGAAATGGCAACCCACTCCAGTGTTCTTGCCTGGAGAATCCCAGGGATGGGGGAGCGTGGTGGGCTGCCGTCTATGGGGTCACAAAGAGTCGGACACGACTGAAGTGACTTAGCAGCAGCAGCAGCAGCCAGGTGTTTCTTGACTTCCTACTTTTGCATTCCAGTCCCCTATAATGAATTAACAAGGGAGAATTCTTGAAGAATGGTGTTGTTTCTTATCTCTCTTTACAGTAGAGCCAGAATCAGCCTCAGAGCCCAGTCCCACAGGTTACCTCCTGCCAGCCCCCAACAAAGCCTCTCCCTGTGACATCACCAGCTGGGCACAGTCAGGTAGATATAGTGTGCCTGCCAGGGTGCACACCAGGCTAAAGTGCCAAGATGTTACTATAAGGAGCTTTGGATTTTTCTTTGAATACTTTCTGAGGATTGGAAAAATTTGTATTCCATAAATACTTACAACATTTTAAATACATAAAAGTGATATTGTGAATAAAGAAAAATCTGTTTTAAGATGCTAGTGAATTCAGAGTAAATTTTATCTTTTATATTCTCAAATACTGAGATTACCTCATACTAAATGAATACTAATGGGGAGTCAGCAACTACTTTGATTTTACCAGTGTCCTCATTTAGGAACAGGTCGGGAGGCCAGCCTCTAGTATTTCTCCATTATCTTTTTCTTAGAAATCAGGTGAGTGCTTTGTGTCTCAGGTAGGAAGGATCAAACCAAAATGAACTAAGACATTTAAAATTGGTGGTGATTTAGTGAACAATATCTTCATAAAAATAGTTAAAATTTTTCTTAGAGGCTGAAAGACTTCAGCGAGTCACAGTGGGGAGTTCCAGGTGTTTTGACAGGTTTCTAAATAACAAATTTTAGAACAAGAGGGTTTTTGTTGCCTCTCCAATCACACCTGCTCTGGTGTTGGGTATTATCCACTCTGCATACTCATTTTAGTCCTGAAGTTCCTTTGATTATTAGGAATCTTCATGCTTGAAAAGCTGGCTCTGCTACTCCTCCACAGAGTGAGGGAGGGAAATGGCGCATTTTGCAAATTTCAGTGCTTTTGAAAGAAATAATGAAAAGGAGGTGGTGCTGCTTCAGAAGGCGAGCTACAGATGGAACAAAAGGTTAACTCAAATTTCTGCTGAAAATAGAAAGTAAAAATAGTAATGATGATCTATACAAGAGCAGAAAACACAGCAAAGTGAAGTTATTCAGTTTGAATCAGCAGCTTCTTTTAAAACAGCCTCTGGTTGTTCAAAGGGTTTTATTTTACAAATTGTCATTCTGTAGGCATGTCTGACAACTGGTTCATTGTGTTTCTTTTACCAATTGTCAGCAATAGTCTTTCTTTGGATCCACCAAGGAACTTCACTGTTCTGAGATAGTTTCTTTGAGGACAAATGATCCAACTTTTTCTTTATGTTTGCTGAAAAAGAATTCAAAGCTTAACTTTGCACTTGGTGGTTTCTCTTTATTATATTAATAGGTGCTTTCCACTTCCCCCATCATTAGAAGTGGGAGTTTCCTTGCTTTTAGACATCAGTTTTTGTCTGTCTGGTACCTCACCCATAAAAAAGATAATCTATCCTCACAGAGGTTGCATTGGTGTTAAAAAACTGCCTTTTATTAGAGACTTCTGTGGAATGTACAAGTGGTATATGTATAGTAATGTGACTGAAATACAGTAATCCCTCCTGAGCATTCCACAGTGTGGCTTTGAATAGGTACCAAACAATCTGACAGGATTGGCTTCAGTTACTTCTCATTTTTGAACAGTTTCAGAGCTCCTAAATCAGAAAAAAAAATCATCGTTGCTTAAGAAAAAGATAAAGAGTAAGACCTTCTTCAGTTCAGTTCAGTTCAGTTGCTCAGTCATGTCCGACTCTTTGTGACCCCATGAATCGCAGCACGCCAGGCCTCCCTGTTCATTACCATCTCTCAGAGTTCACTCAGACTCACGTCCATCGAGTCCGTGATGCCATCCAGCCATCTCATGCTCGGTCTTCCCCGTTTCCTCCTGCCCCCAATCCCTCCCAGCATCAGAGTCTTTTCCAATGAGTCAACTCTTCGCATGAGGTGGCCAAGGTACTGGAGCTACAAGTGACAGTGACAGAAGAGGCATATTAAATCTAGTGATTAATACTTGAGAGTCATTTCTTTGTTATAAACAAAATCTTTAAAATTATATTGAAAAAGTATTGCTTTAAAAATATGTTGACTCTTGTCCAAAGTGTTCTATCTCTATTAGTAACACAACAGACTAGTTGCAGATTTTTTTTTTTTCCATTCAAGGACTCTTATGAACAAATAATGTCTTAGGTCTACATAAGGCTTAAATGTAAACACATTGATTTACGGGTGTGACAGGCACGTTCAAATAGAACATGGCATCATCATCACATTCTGATAATATAGATATTAAAACCCCTGTAATAGATGATGAATTTGCTGTTTAGGAAGGCAATGTCACTTGCTTAAGATCATTGTGTGAGAGACTCCTAGTTTTATATCAGTATATTTCATGGATTTTTGGCTATATACATGACCATGAATGAAGACAGTGTTTCCCAGATTGCTTTGAATCTATGACTAAGTCTTGGCCTATACAGTACAAGTATATATTCTCTGTGTACAGCTCTGTGTTTGCTCTCCTTCTTGCTAGCTCTAGTAGGGATCTGAAGGAGGGAGCTTGGCAACCAATGTGGACACTCCTGATGGTGCAACAGAAAAATAAGATAGGAGGAACTTACCTTTGATTAGCATCCTTAAATATGGCAGAAGAAAAGTTTGGGAGTTTATACCAGATTATATCTTTGATAGCCATAAGATATAATAAAATCTAGCCCATGTGTTAAGTTACAAACTACCACTTCAATATAGCTAGCATGTATCAATATTGTAGATCTTTGCACTCCTTCTTGAGTCTAGCCTGTTTAAGGTTTCTCCAATACTGTTAGAGACTATTGTTTTATCACATTTTATGGTATAGTAGACTATATTATGATATGGATTCATTTAAAATATTTGAAGCACTAAGGATTTTAAAGTGCTTTTCAAGCATTAATTTTTATGTAAGCAAAAATGTCCACATTATAACAGTTTATACAGATGTAAATGAAGATATTAAAACGCTTTACAAAAATCACTGTAACTTGTAAGAAAGAGGGAGCTAGGATAAGAATTGAAGCTGTTAGACTTAATTTCCTCTCCTATAACCAATCTGTCTTATTCACTTCCTTCCAGTGGATTCTTTAAGTAAAACTCTTATTTCCTTCAAACAGCTGGTAGTAGTCTTATCTCCTAATGATATACACCACATTAAAAAAATACTACTAATCTAAAAATTCTACTCTGTGAAGATAAGTGTATGGTTTGGAAGATGAAAAATGCTGACTATATGATTACATTCCTGTCTACTTGTATAATATATGATCATGAAGCCATTCATCATTCTTTCCATGGACTTAATTTTGGGGCTGGGTAAAAGGAAGATGAAGTAAGCAGAGAATCAATTAACTTTCACTTGACAGACAATAGTTCTGGCTCTGATGTTCTACATGCTCTTTATTTTAAAGGTGATTATAGAGAACTTTAGTGACTTGTCAGTTAGCCACAGAGCCATGGCTTATCTCTGTATTTCAAAAGACACTAGTTTAGGAATCTTCTCCCACTCCATGCTGTTTCTTTTATCCTTCCTTTAACCTTTTGGGAAGGAAGGAAAACATCTAAAATCACAGCTGGGCCCCTTTATTATTTGGGTAATGAGGCAACCTGATGAACTTCTCTCTCTAGTTATTCAAAGAATCTAATAATCATCTCTACATGATGTTAAAATGAGACAGTATATGTAAAATCCTTTGCACAGAGCCTGACACATTGTAAGTGCTTGGTAACTTATTTGTTCCAAAATTGTTTAATAAGCAATGAAAAAACAACAGATAAGAGGAATACTTGATGGGGTTAAGGAATTTATTTTTTCAAAGCTGAAAAAAATTACTTCTGAATTTTCAATTATGGGAGAAAAACAGATTGGGAAAAAGTCTAATGTGGGTAAATGAAGGAGCATTAATTCTCTCTCATAGAAGTACAAACTTCATAGAAGCATAAACAGTTTATGTTTGTAGAGTGCAGCAAGTATGAGTTTTGATCGCCATAAATAGGATAGAATTTTCAAAAGTATTATGGTTTATGTTAATTTTGAAATGAATTTGTAAGTTCATGCCTTTGAGTGGTTAAAACCTGAGAGGTACCTTTGAATTCGCATTATTTTTCTGAGTATTTGCTGAACACATGGAGAAATAAATGTTTATAATATAATTAAGAGAGACAGTCATTTTCTTAGTAAGAGCAAATCAAGATTTGTTTTTCAGAAACAAAGAAACAAACACATAAAACCTAGTCAACTAACCAGTGACTAGTTCAAGCTGAAGATTAAAAGTCATTATATACATTATGAGGGGATTTTCTGAAGTTCCACTGATGGAATGCTGAATTCAAGTTTATTTATCACTGAATAATAACAATCATTCTACTGATATTTATTGAGAGATTATAGGATTCAATTTCATTAAGAAAGCACTTCTTTTCTAATAGTGAGGAGAACTGAACATGATTTTCCTACTTTCACAGTTCATAGCCTAGAGAGAAAGATAGGCTTTAATTAATTACAAAAACATAAAACTGTCTCTAACCCCTACGCACAGAGGAGAAATTCAAGGTGCTATGAAATATTATACATAAAGAATCTGACCTAAAAATGAAGATCAGGGAAGTGACAGTTATGCTGAGATCTGAAGTAGGAGTGAACCCAATGAAGCAAAACCACCTTTTACAGTGACACCATGGCTAGAAGAAGCATAGCCAGTGGGGCTGAAGCAGAGAAGGGAGCCCAGTGGGAGACCAGGGTGGAAAGTCTCTTGGAGAAGACTGTGCGAGTGAGTGTCACTATCATGTCTGACTCTTTGTGACCCCATGGACTGTAGCCTGCCAGGCTCCTCTGTGCATGAAATCCCCCAGGCAAGAACATTGGAGTGGGTTGCCATTTCTTTCTTCAGGGGATCTTCCCCACCCAGGGATCAAACACAGGCCTCCCACACTGCAGGCAGATTCTTTACCATCTGAGCCACCAGGGAAGCCTTTAAAGAGAGCTAAAAACACTGGCAAGGAGTTTTGCATTTATAGCTAAGCACACTGAAAGTTTATCTACATAATTTATGTCTTTGTTGGGGCTAGGGGCATGGAGGGTGATGATGTAATCAGATATGCTCTTTGTAAGGATCTCCCTAAATACAGTGTGAAGAATGAACGGATTTAATACAGATCACACTTCTGTCTGAGTATTTCAGGTGGGAGATGATGGTGTTTCCTCCTCTCCCCAGATGCTTGTTAACTTCTTATGGGAAAAGACTTTATATTTTTAAAAAATATTTTATAGTGTTAGACTCAAATTACAAAGCAAGTTTATTTTTGCAGAGTAAATTAAAGAAGGATAAGTTTATCAGTTATTTAGATAATAGAATAATTAGGTTGGTTGCTTATTATCATTTGATTTAGTCATGTGAAAAATCAAAGCTGGCTGGAAAATTAGTAATCCATAGCATACTCTGTTTTGAATCTTTGAATTAATAGAAAGAAATTGAAATTTAGGTAACCTCAGATATGCATATGATACTACCCTTACGACAGAGAGTGAAGAGGAACTAAACAGCCTGTTGATGAAAGTGAAAGAGGAGAATGAAAAAACTGGCTTAAAACTCAACATTCAAAACACTAAGTTCATGGCATTCAGCCTGATCACATCATGGCAAATAGATGGGGGAAAAACGGAAACAGAGAGACTTTATTTTCTTGGGCTCCAAAATCACTGCAGATAGTGACTACAGCCATGAAATTTAAAAACACTTACTCCTTGGAAGAAAAGCTATGAGCAACCTAGGCAGCATATTAAAAAACAGAGACATTACTTTACCAACAAGGGTCAAACCTATGATTTTTCCAGTAGTCATGTATGGATGTGAGAGTTGACCATAAAGAAAGCTGAGTGAAGAAGAATTGATGCTCTTGAACTGTGGTGTTGGATAAGACTCTTTAGAGTACCTTGGACAGCAAGGAGATCCAACCAGTCAATCCTAAAGGAACTCAGTCCTGCATATTCATTGGAAGGACTGATGCTGAAGCTGAAGCTCCAATGCTATGGCCACCTGATGTGAAGAGCTGACTCATTTGAAAAGACCCTGATGCTGGGAAAGATTGAAGGCAGGAGGAGAAGGGGACGACAGAGGATGAGATTATTGGATGGTATCACTGACTCAATGGACATGAGTTTGAGCACGCTCCAAGAGTTGATGATGGACAGAGAAGCTTGGTGTGCTGCAGTCCATGGGGTCGCAAAGAGTAGGACATGACTGAATGACTGAACTGAACTGATCATAATCTGTTTTGAATCCCTGAACTAATAGAATGGAATTGAACTTTGGGTTGTGCAAATAAAACCACAAAGTGGTTGCTGAGTTGTTAATTTTTAATTTTTTATACATTGTTCTACATCAGACCTATATGTTATCATGAATTCTCTTTTTTATTTTTTTCAGAAAAAAAGAAAAACATGAGCAATCTAAAAAAAGACCCTGATGCTGGGAAAGATTGAAGGCAGGAGGAGAAGGGGACGACAGAGGATGAGATTATTGGATGGTATCACTGACTCAATGGACATGAGTTTGAGCACGCTCCAAGAGTTGATGATGGACAGAGAAGCTTGGTGTGCTGCAGTCCATGGGGTCGCAAAGAGTAGGACATGACTGAATGACTGAACTGAACTGATCATAATCTGTTTTGAATCCCTGAACTAATAGAATGGAATTGAACTTTGGGTTGTGCAAATAAAACCACAAAGTGGTTGCTGAGTTGTTAATTTTTAATTTTTTATACATTGTTCTACATCAGACCTATATGTTATCATGAATTCTCTTTTTTATTTTTTTCAGAAAAAAAGAAAAACATGAGCAATCTAAAAAACAGATTGTGCCTCCTACTTGGGATTTTTTTTTTTTTAATAATTCTATCAGCTCATATTGTGTTTTGAATTAAAAATGAAGTTGTTATTT
This sequence comes from Oreotragus oreotragus, assembly GCA_006410675.1. Taxonomy (NCBI): domain Eukaryota; kingdom Metazoa; phylum Chordata; class Mammalia; order Artiodactyla; family Bovidae; genus Oreotragus; species Oreotragus oreotragus. Next base: position 31,751 of record SJYX01024025.1, read on the forward strand.
TACTTAGTGGACATATTCTTGTAGGCTATGCTGAATTTTCCAACCTGTCATTTTACAAACAAATGTGCATAGAAATGGACCTACACAGGGAAAAAAATCACAAATGGGCACTTGAATGACTATTCTTTGAGGGTTCTTATAACATCCTTCAAAGAATTAGACAAAAAATGTTAGATGTTATCTAGCATGCAGATATCTGGATCATTCCAAATAAGTACTCCAAAATGATCTTTGGGTCAAATTTTAAAAAATATATCAGATATTCTTAAAAAAATGTTTTTTGAGTTTAACAGATGCTTGTATCTTAAACATCTCATTCAAATTGACTTTAAAGATGTATAATTGTCATTTTGTTGTGATTCAGTCACTAAGTCTTATGTGACTCTCTGTGACTTCATGGACTGCAGTCTACTAGGCTCCCCGTCCTTCACTATCTCTCAGAGTTTGCTCAAATAATGTCTGTTGAGTCTGTGATGCTACGGAAGCATCTCATCCTCTAATGCCCTCTTCCTCTCCTGCCCTCAATCTTTCCCAGGATCATGGTCTTTTCCAGTGAGTCAGCTCTTTGTATCAGGTTGTCAAAGTATTGGACCTTCAGCTTCAGCAGCAGTCTTTCCAATGAATATTCAGGGTTTTTTTCCTTTAGGACTGACAGATTTAATATCCTTGCTGTCCAAGGGACTCTCAAGAGGCTTCTCCAGCACCACAATTTGAAGGCATCAATTCTTCAACACTCAGCCTTCTTTATAGTCCAACTCTCACATCTGTACATGACTACTGGAAAGTCACAGCTTTGACTATATGAATCTTTGTCGGCAAAGTGATGTCCCTACTTTTAATATGCTGTCCAGGTTGGTCATAGCTTTCCTTCCAAGGTGCAAAAGTTCTAATTCCATGGCTGCTGTCACCCTCCACAGTGGTTTGGGAGCCCCAGAAAAGAAAAACTGTAACTGCTTCCACTTTTTCTCCATCTATGTGCCTTGAAGTGATAGGACCAGATGCCATGATCTTAGTTTTCTGACTTTTGACTTACAAGCCAGCTTTTTCACTCCCTTCTTTCACTGTCATCAAGAAGTTCTTTAGTTTCTTTTTGCTTTCTGCCATTAGAGTGGTATCACTTGCCTATTTGAGGTTGTTGATATTTCTCCCAACAATCTTTCCAGCTTGTGATTCATCATCTTGATTCCAGCATTTCACATGATGTACTCTGCATATAAGTTATATTCACAAAATAACCATATACAGCCTTGTTGTACTGCTTTTCCAATTTTGAACCAGTCCATTGTTCCATGTCTCGTTCTAACTGTTGCTTCTTGACTTGCATACAGGTTTCTCAGGGGGCAGGTAAAGTGCTTTGGTATTCTCATGTCTTTAAGAATTTTCACAGTGTAACAGTTTCATGTGATTCACAATTTCTTGTGATCCACACAGTCAAAATCTTTAGCATAGTCAATGAAGCATGAAGTAGATGTTTTTCTGGAATTCCCTTGCTTTCCCTATGATCCAGGGAATGTTGGAAATAGGATCTCTAGTTCTTGTTCCTTTTTTAAACCCAGCTTGTACATCTGAGGCAATGCCAAAGAATGCTCAAACTACCACACGATTGCACTCATCTCACATGCTAGTAAAGTAATGCTCAAAATTCTCTGAGCCAGGCTTCAGCAATATGTGAACTGTGAACTTCCTGATGTTCAAGCTGGTTTTAGAAAAAGCAGAGGAACCAGAGATCAAATTGTCAACATCCGCTGGATCATGGAAAAAGCAAGAGAGTTCCAGAAAAACATCTATTTCTGCTTTATTGACTATGCCTTTGACTGTGTGGATCACAATAAACTGTGGACAATTCTGAACGAGATGGCAATACCAGACCACCTGACCTGCCTCTTGAGAAATCTGTATGCAGGTCAGGAAGCAACAGTTAGAACTGGACATGGAACAACAGACTGGTTCCAAATAGGAAAAGGAGTACATCAAGGCTGTATATTGTCTCCCTGCTTATTTAACTTATATGCAGAGTACATCATGAGAAAAGCTGGACTGGAAGAAACACAAGCTGGAATGAAGATTTCCGGGAGAAATATCAATAACCTCAGATATGCAGATGACACCACCTTTATGGCAGAAGGTGAAGAGGAACTAAAAAGCCTCTTGATGAAAGTGAAAGAGGAGAGTGAAAAAGTTGGCTTAAAGCTCAACATTCAGAAAACGAAGATCATGGCATCTGGTCCCATCAGTTCATGGGAAATAGATGGGGAAANCAGAAGGTGAAGAGGAACTAAAAAGCCTCTTGATGAAAGTGAAAGAGGAGAGTGAAAAAGTTGGCTTAAAGCTCAACATTCAGAAAACGAAGATCATGGCATCTGGTCCCATCAGTTCATGGGAAATAGATGGGGAAACAGTGTCAGACTTTATTTTTTTGTGCTCTAAAATCACTGCAGATGGTGACTGCAGCCATGAAATTAAAAGACTCTTACTCCTTAGAAGAAAAGTTATGACCAACCTAGATAGCATATTGAAGAGCAGAGACATTACTTTGCCAACACAGGTCTGCCTAGTCAAGAATATGGTTTTTCCAGTCGTCATGTATGGATGTGAGAGTTGGACTGTGAAGAAGGCTGAGCATCAAAGAATTGATGCTTTTGAACTGTGGTGTTGGAGAAGACTCTTGAGAGTCCCTTGGACTGCAAGGAGATCCAGCAGTCCATTCTGAAGGAGATCAGCCCTGGGATTTCTTTGGAAGGAATGATGCTGAAACTCCAGTACTTTGGCCACCTCATGTGAAGAGTTGACTCATTGGAAAAGACTCTGATGCTGGGAGGGATTGGGGGCAGGATGAGAAGGGGATAACAGAGGATGAGATGGCTGGATGGCATCACCAACTCAATGTACATGGGTTTGGGTAGCCCCCGGGAGCTGGTGATGGACAGGGAGGCCTGGCATGCTGCGATTCATGGGGTCGCAAAGAGTCAGACACGACTGAGTGACTGAACTGAACTGAACTGTACATCTGGAAGTTCTCAGGTCACATACTGCTGAAGCCTAGCTTGAAGGATTTTGAGCATGATCTTTCTGGCATGTGAAATAAGAACAATTGTATGATAGTTTGAACATTCTTTGGCATTTCCCTTCTTTGGGATTGGACTGAAAACTGAAAAGACTCTGATGCTGGGAGGGATTGGGGGCGGGAGGAGAAGGGGACGACCGAAGATGAGATGGCTGGATGGCATCATGGACTCGATGGACGTGAGTCTGAGTGAACTCTGGGAGATGGTGATGGACAGGGAGGCCTGGAGTGCTGCAATTCATGGGGTCGCAAAGAGTCAGACACGACTAAGCGACTGAACTGAACTGAACTGAACTGAACTGATGGCCACTGCTGAATTTTCCAAATTTGCTGGCATGTTGAGTGAAGCACTTTAAAAGCATCATATTTTAAGATTTGAAATAGCTCAGATGAAATTCCATCACCTCCACTAGGCTTGTTCATAGTGATGCTTCTGAAGGCCCACTTAACTTCACACTTCAGGATGTCTAGCTCTAGGTATGTGACCACAACCTTGTAGTTATCTGGGTCATTAAGACATTTTTTTGTATAGTTCTTTGCATTCTTGCTACCTCTTCTTAATCTTTTCTGCCTCTGTTAGGTCTTTATCATTTCTGTCCTTTATCATACCCATCCTTGCATGAAACGTTCCCTTGATATCTCCAATTTTATGGATGAAATCTCTGGTGTTTCTCATTCTAGTGTTTTCCTATATTTCTTTGCATGTTCATTTAAGAAGGCCTTCTTATCTCTCCTTGCTATTCCCTGGAACTCTGCATTCAGTTAGGCCTATTTTCCCTTTCACCCTTGCCTTTTGCTTTTCTTCTTTCCTCACCAATTTGTAAAGCCTCCTCAGACAATCCCTTTGCCTTCTCGCATCTCTTTTTCTTGGGGATGGTTTTGGTCACTGCCTCCTGTACAATGTCATGAACCTCCGTCCATAGTTCTTCAGACACTCCACCTGTTCTAATTCTTTGAATCTATTTGTTACCTCCACTATATAATCATAAAGGATTTAAGTCATATTTGAAATGCCTAGTGGTTTTTCCTACTTTCTTCAAATTAAGCCTGCATTTTGCAATAAGGAGTGCATGATCTGAGCCACAATCAGATCCAAGTTTTGTTTTTGCTGACTTATAGACCTTCTCTATCTTTGGCTGCACAGAATGTAATCAATCTGATTTCAGTATTTGCCATTTGGTGATGTCCACATGTAGAGTCATCTCTTGTGTTGTTGGAAGAGGTTGTTTGCTATGACCAGTATATTCTCTTAACAAAACTCTGTTAGCCATTTTTATACTCCAAGACCAAACTTGCCTGTTTCTACAGATATCTCTTGACTTCCTACTTTTGTATTCCAATCCCCTATGATGAAAAGGACATCTTTTTTTTTTTGGTGTTAGTTCTAGGAGGTCTTGTAGGCCTTCATAGAACTGTCAACTTCATCTTTTTTGGCATTAGTGGTTCAGGTATAGACTTGAATTACTGTAATATTGAATGGTCTGTCTTGGAAACAAGCCGAGATCATCCTATTGTTTCTGAGACTGCACCCGAGTACTTGATTTCAGTCTTTAGTTGACTATGAGCTTTACTCCATGTCTTCTTGCCCACAGTAGTAATAGTCATCTGAATTAAATCCACCCATTCCTCTCCATTTTAGTTCACTGATTCTTAAGATGTCAATGTTCACTTCTGCCATCTCCTTCTTGACCATGTCCAATTTATTAGTATCTTGATTCATGGACATAAAATTTTAGATTCCTACCCACTCCAGTGTTCTTGCCTGGAGAATCCCAGGGACGTGGGAGCCTCTGGGCTGCTGTCTATGGGGTTGCACAGAGTCGGACACAACTGAAGCGACTTCGTAGTAGTAGTAGTAGTAGTAGTAGTGTTAGTATGTAATATTGTTCTTCACAGCATTGAACTTTACTTTCACCACTGGACACATACACAACTGAGTGTCATTTCTGCTTTGGCTGAGACATTTCTTTCTTTCTGGAGCTATTAGTAATTGCCCTCTGCTCTTCCCCAGGAGTGTATTGGACACATTCCAACTTGGGGGGCTCATCTTCTGGTGTCTTATTTTGTCTTATCATACTGTTCTTGGGCTTCTCATGGCAAGAATACTGGAGTGGTTTGCCATTCTTTCCTTCAGTGGACCATGTTTTGTCAGAACTCTTCACTATGACCCACCTGTCTTGACTGGCTCTGCACAGCATAGCTCATAGCTTCACTGAGTTACACAAGCTCCTTTGCCATGACAAGGCTGTGATCAATGAAGGTATAATTGTCATTTAAGTACTCTAAAATAGTATGCATTGAGCTTTTCTATTTTTCTTTTCTATCTCAATCAACTGGCTTTATAATCCTAAGAGGTATGAGTCACAGATTGATTAATCTAACACAAACAAAAAATCATGTAGGGAAGTTCAAGGAAAAAAATCATTATTGAAATATTAGTGACTTTGGACAAATTCATGTAAATAAACCTTTGGCAAAAATCAGGGGTAGTATATAGTCCATTAAAAGATATTTGTAAAATAGCCCTTGAGATACTTTATAACTTATAAAAGTAAGCAGAGACAACTGAGCTACTTCTCACCCTATTGGTGGCTGTTTTTTTTTTTTTTTTTTTTTTCTGCTC
>SJYX01024025.1:37515-48187 GCA_006410675.1 Oreotragus oreotragus
TTTTTTTTTTTTTTTTTGGCCTCAATGTATGTGGAATCTTAGCTCCCCAACCAGGGAACAAACCTGCACCGCTTGCAATGAAAGGTGACGTGTTCACCACTCCACTACCAGGGAAATCCCGGCACTTGTAGTTTTTGCTTGCATCCTATCAGCTAGTAAAGATATTAGAGACCTATTAGCAGTTTCTGTTACAGTTCAAAAAATGTAATTGAAAGCAAATTATTTAAACAAAATTTTCTCCTTCCCTGGCATGCATTTAATTTTAGAATTTGGTTTATTTCACCTTTATTATTGATCTTGGTGACAATCAAGAATTTTTTAAAAAGCTGGAGTTCAACCATGAGTCTTTTAGTATGGTACCAAGTGGACATTATCATAGACTGTGTAGGAAATACTAGATGATTAAAATTTTTCTCCAGACATAATGAAGAGTTGGGTCACACCCTATTTCACTGAACTTTAATGAAAAAGTCCTTACAGCAGACCTTCCTAGATCTGGTGTTGAACCTGTTTGTCTCCAGCTCTCCTTTCTCTCTTCCTCTCGATGACCTGCCAGTCACATTTTCATTTTTGGTTTTCCTCCTAAGTGCCAGCCACTTTCTCACCTCTAAGCATTTAGTCTTAATATTCTTTCTCTTTGAACACTCTCTCCTCTAAAATTTCTGCAATATTTGCTTCCTTCTCTTGGAGGAGGTAAATCAAGAGAAGACATGGCATGGGTTAACCCATGACCTTGACCCAGGCAGTCAGAATTCCCTCCCTGGACTGTGTGCTTTTCTGACCTCCTTGCTAGAACTTGCCCAGAGACAACCTTGAGAGAGCAATGAGTTATTGAGACTATCTGGATGGCATATGTGACTGAGGCCAGTTCAGAACTCTATGTACAATTTTAAGATTCTGGCACTAGTATCTGGCTGTGGTTGGTAGTCTACTCATCTTGTGGATGCCCAAGACCATCCTTAAGAGGATATTCCCTTTATTAATAAAACCACCACCCAACAATCTGGAGAGACCTCCCTCCTTCTTTTCTCTCTCTCTGCCATTTGACTATGGGGGCAAATTTCATATTGTACACAGGAGGCTCCAAGAACGGTATGAACCAACATCTCTCCTTCAAGTCTTTGTTTAAATGTGATCTTCTTAGTAAAGCCTACTCTGATTTTCCTCTTTAAAATTTCAGACCCATACCTAGCATTTTTAAATTCTACTTTCTTGCTTTGTTTATTCCACTGGAGTTATCACCATCTAAGTTTCTATAAATTTCACTTATATATTTTGTTTATTGGACGTCCTCCACAACCAACTAGAATGGATGGTCTTTGAGGGCATCCAATCTTTTTGTATTTTATGTTTGTTTCCCAAAGCTATAACAGTGCCAGACACATAATAAAATCATCAATAAATGTTCTGTGACAAACAAATGAATGAGTGATTGAATAAATGAATCACAAAACTAGAATGGTATTAACTCAAGTAGTCATTTTCTGGAAAGTTGATTCAGTCATTGACATTTTTCAATGTCTCTGACTTTGCTTAGGAAATCATGCTTTGTTTTACATTGTAAACATAATTTTTTATAATATTTTATGCACTAAAAAAATCTGAGGAAAATAAAGCCTTCAGTAAGAGAGAATATTTCATAAAATTATGAATGCTTTTCTTTCACAAAATCTACAAGTTCAGTCACCCAGTCATGTCTGACTCTTTGCCACCCCCTGGACTGCAGCGCACCAGGCTTCCCTGTCCATCATCAACTCTTGGAGCCTACTCAAACTCATGTCCATTGCATCGGTGATGCTATCCAACCATCTCATCCTGTTTTTCCCTTCTCCTCCTGCCTTCAATCTTTCACAGCATCAGGGTTTTTTTCCAGTGAGTTGGTTCTTTGCATCAGGTGGCCAAAGTATTGGAGTTTCAGCTTCAACATCAGTCCTTCCAGTGAATATTCAGAACTGATTTCTTATAGGATTGACAGGTTTGATCTCCTTGCAGTCCAAGGGACTCTCAAAAGTCTTCTTCAACACCACAGTTCAAGAGCATCAATTCTTCTGCACTCAGCTTTCTTTATAGTCCAACTCTCACATCCATACATGACTACTGGAAAAATCATAGGTTTGACTAGATGGACCTTTGTTGGTAAAGTAATGTCTCTGCTTTTTAATAGGCTGTCTAGGTTGGTCATAGATTTTCTTCCAAGAAGCGAGTGTCTCTTAATTTCATGGCTGCAGTCACTATCTGCAGTGATTTTGGAGCCCAAGAAAATAAAGTCTCTCACTGTTTCCATTGTTTCCCCATCTATTTACCATAAAGATGTGACCAGATGCAATGATCTTAGTTTTCTGAATGTTGAGTTTTAAGCCAGCTTTTTCACTCTCGTCTCTCACTTTCATCAAGAAGCTCTTTAGCTTTTCTTAAATTTCTGCCATAAGGGTGGTGTCATTCTGCGTATCTGAGGTTACTGATATTTCTCCCAGCAATCTTGATTCCAGCTTGTGCTTCATCCAGCATGGCATTTCACATGATGTACTCTGAACAAAGTTAAATAAGCAGGGTGACAATATGCAGCCTTGACGTACTCCTTTCCTTCCTTAGAACCAGTTTGTTGTTCCATGTCCAGTTGTAACTGTTGCTTCTTGACCTGCATACAGATTTCTCAAGAGGCAGGTAAGGTGGTCTGGTATTCCCATCTCTTTCAGAATTTTCTACAGTTTGTTGTGATCCACACAGTCAAAAGCTTTGGCATAGTCAATAAAGCAGAAGTAGATGTTTTTCTGGAACTCTCTTGCTTTTTCAATGATCCAGCAGATGTTGGCAATTTGTTCTCTGGTTCCTCTGCCTTTTCTAAATCCAGCTTGAACATCTGGAAGTTCACGGTTCATGTACTATTGAAGCCTGACTTGGAGAATTTTGAGGATTACTTTGCTAGCATGTGAGATGAGTGCAATTGTGCAGTAACCTGAATATTATTTGGCATTGCCTTTCTTTGGAATTGGAATGAAAACTGACCTTTTCCAGTCCTTTGCCCACTGCTGAGTTTTGCAAATTTGGTGGCATATTGAGTGCAGCACTTCCATAGCATCATCTTTTAGGATTTAAAATAGTTCACTTGGAATTTCGTCCCCTCCACTAGCTTTGTTCATAGTGATGCTTCCTAAGGCCCACTTGACTTTGCATTCCACAATGTGTGGCTCTAGGTGAGTGATCACACCATCGTCGTTATCTGGGTCATGAACTTTTTGTATAGTTCTGTGTATTCTTGCCACTTCTTCTTAATATATTCTGCTTCTGTTAAGTCCATACTTTTTCTTTTATTGTGCTCATCATTTGTGACATTGTATAGGAGGCCAGTGATCAAGACCATCCCCAAGAAAAATAAAAGCAAAAAGGCAAAATGCTTGTCTGATGAGGCCTTACAAAGAGCTGAGCAAAGAAGAGAAGCTAAAGGGAAAGGAGAAAAGGAAAGATATACCTATAAAGTTGATATCTAGGGTTCAGTTCAGTTCAGTCACTCAGTTGTGTCCAACTCTTTGTGACCCCATGAATTACAGCACGCCAGGCTTCTCTGTCCATCACCAACTCCCGGAGGTCATCCAAACTTTTGTCCATCGATTCGGTGATGCCATCCAGCCATCTCATCCTCTGTCGTCCCCTTCTCCTCCTGCCCCCCATCCCTCCACAGCATCAGAGTCTTTTCCAATGAGTCGACTCTTCGCATGAGGTGGCCAAAGTATTGGAGTTTCAGCTTTAGCATCAGTCCTTCCAAAGAACACCTAGGAATGATCTCCTTCAGAATGGACTGGTTGGATCTCCTTGCAGTCCAAGGGACTCTCAAGAGTCTTCTCCAACACCACAGTTCAAAAGCATCAATTCTTCGGTGCTCAGCTTTCTTCACAGTCCGACTCTCATATCCATACATGACCACTGGAAAAACCATAGCCTTGACTAGACGGACCTTTGTTGGCAATGTCCAAGCCTTGATTTTAGTTACTCCATCCACATTAAAATCTCTTTAAAAGATATAAACTTACATTTATTTGCAGTATCCTTCCAATAGTAAAATTGTTATTTATAGTTTTCTTATATTATGAAAAGAATCCTTGAGGCTGAGAGCAAAGCTCTAAATTTCATGTTGCCTTATAGCTTTATTTTTAATACAGTGAATATAGTTCAAATGATAATTTCAATCATTAGCATCATTCTTTATTGAAACATAAGCCATAAGATCTGGTTGTTTAACAGAACTTATTTTTATATTAAATTGTGTCATGCGATTCTTTAATATATGTTATCTGAGTGCCAATTAATTCCCAAGCAGTAGTTAAGCACCCAGATTAATGTTTCCACTCACCACATGAAGTGATTCTGAAAATCCCTGTGGAGGTAATTGCAAACTTGTTTTAGGTACAAATGCACTGATTTAGTTTTACAGCCAGCAGAGTCAGATCTGAATGTAGCCTAAACAAGGTGTTGTTGAACAAATTGTTCTGAGAATAATTGTCAAGAATGCTTCAAACTGATAATTAGGATGATAACAAATGATATCCCCAAGGGAGCAAATTGTCAGACATCATAAAACTGCAACCTTTTGACAGAATCTAAGAGCTAATTTATATTTAAAAAAATTTCACAAAAATAAAAGTAAAATTTGGGGTTTTTTTTGATTACCACATACTTTTAAGTGCTAGTAAGTGTAGGTAAATGAGAGAGATCTATTATACACTATTGAATGACACTTTTTTTTAAGAATAAGGATTTTTTTTCAGTCATGATAAATAACTAGAGGGGCAAATATAGGATTTCTCAAACACAGGGGAGAATGCTCCTGCAGTATAGTTGTAAAGAATCCCCAACAGCATACAAGATCTAGCTTGTGAACTTTCATAGACAGGAGCTAAAATTTCTGGTCTTAGAGTGGCAGGCAACCCAAGCTAATGATAATAATAATGTTAATAATAGTTACCATGATAAAATCAGTATTTATTGAACACAGTGTGTCACACATTGTTTTAACCAATTTAAATACATAATTTACTTTTCACACCAATGTTGGGAGATGAGATTGTTATGTTTCATTTGACAGATGAGAGAACCAATCAAAAGTAGCCAATAATAGAGCAAGTTAAAACTCAAGTCTGTTTTATTCTGCAGTTCTTAATCTTAACTGCAACATTATACTGGTATAGTTATATCAGTTACATGGCATGGTTAACATCCTTTATTGGTATTAGAATGCTGTGCTATGTTTCCAGAGTTCTTCTGAACACATACTTCACATTTTGTTAGGTGCTAGTTGGGTGTCTGTGCCTCATACTTACGTTTCATCATTCTACATTTCTTGAACTTGATACAGAGATGATGTAATACTGCTAAAGAGTCAGGCAATGTCTTTTAAAATAATCTTTATACAACTTGTATCATAACTTATGATGAGACCCTATTGGCTTGCTATCATGCTTGAAATACTTATATAACTTTATATTTTAACATTATCATTTCTAAACATTTTGGGAAACTTGTGCATTGTTTTCTTTTCTGTATATAAAATGGATATGATATGACATTGTTGTGTTGATGATTAAATGAGGAAGTAGGAAGTATATTTCAAGGTCATGGCACAGTGCTGGGGAGGCCTACGCAGCTCAGATTAATGGTGGAAAGAGGGGCAGCCACTTATCAGGATTTTTCTTTGATGTAAAGGCACTCAATAAAAAGAACTCTACTAAAATCAAGTGTCATTTATAAAGGGTACCTTTTACACTGGGCTAGGCACAGTACTAGGTATTGATGCAGTGGTGAATAAAATAAACTTCTTTTCTGAATGTTTATGAACAAGTAAATTGAAAATGTCAAATTATGATAAAGAAGGACCAGACCTGGCTGTGATGAGGGACAGTGATGTGCTGGGGATCTAATCTAGAGTCCACAGCTGGGGAAGGCCACTCTTGGGAAAGGCTATGTTTGTGATGAGACCCAAATGAGGAAAATGAAACAGGTAGACAGACTGTTTGAGGTAAAAGCAACAATGTATGCAAAAACCCTGATGTGAACAGTTTGGTAAGTCGACAGAATTGAGAAGGCAGTGACAAAATGGAGCCCTTGGTTACCTTGGGAATGAGAGAAGGATGTGGAGACAGGATACGACTTAGGAGGGATAGTCAGAGCGAGGAGCGGGGTGGCACTGAATAGCAGCATGAAGGTATAGAGCTGAGGACCGACCTGGGAAAAGTGCCAGTTCTTGTCCTGTGCAGGGCCTGTGGGGCCATGCCCACCTGTGGCCTGCAGAGCATCTGCTGGGGAGGAACCTGCACCAGCCTGGACCTCTCAATCACTCACCCACCCTCCTGCCTCCCAGTCCCTCTTATTTCCAGTGAGCCCTGAATGTTTTTATAACCCAGTCACTAAAGCAGACACCAAGAAAACAGCTTTGTGAAGTGCTCTGTCAGAGTATATTTCCCTCACAGGCTGCTGCTGCTTGATGAGATTATCTGTTCTTGGGCTCACAGGCCTACAAGGTTGCCTTTCTCAGTCAGTTTTGCTTTAAGTCTTTTAAAATTGGAGCAGGTCAGTGGAAGGTTATATTTGCAGTGTTTGTTGTTTAAAGGAGAAAGTAAATATGCTGTCCCATGTGAAAGTAAACTGACTCATTTGAAAAGACCCTGATGCTGCCAAAGATTGAAGGTGGGAGGAGAAGGGGACGACAGAGGATGAGATGGTTGGATGGTATCACTGAGTCAATGGACATGAGTTTGAGTGAACTCCAGGAGTTGGTGATGGACAGGGAAGCCTGGTGTGCTGCAGTCCACAGGGTGGCAAAGAATTGGACATGACTGAGCGGCTGAACTGAACTCAAACATGCTGATAGCAGGAGGAAGCGCATTTTTAGCGGTATTTTGAACTGAGTGTAAACTTAGAAGAACTTGGAAAATTAAGGTAATTAGGCAGAGGTAAATGAAGGGCCCTACTGAAGAACCTGCAGATTTCTTTCTGTCATTCTTCTGACCTCTGCTAGTGACAGAATTTAAACTATTTGTTATCCTTTCTGCCTAAGTAACAAAATGCTGTGACCCAGGTAGGTACTGTGGCTCCTTGTTTATTTTCTGGCAGAGGCGGGGCATTGTTTGGAGATTGAAAAATGTCGATGGGGGAGTGAGGACTGAGGGGTCAGAGGGAGAGAAAGAGAAAGAATATGAGACTTGAGTGTACTAAAACAGATCAAGCTGGCTCAACAGATTACTGAGGCAGATTTCTATTTTCCAAGAAGATATTATTCCTTGTTACCTGTAACCAGACTGCATGCCAGAAATTTACTCAAAACAAATGATATTAATTAGAAAGATACCTAGCTTCCAGCCTCTTAAAAAGCAGACACACCAATGAAATTGTGCTTACCTCTCTGTTTTCAACAGACACAGCAAGATGCATCAGGCTGGAAGGGCTGCACCAACACGAAGAGGTGGAAATGTCTCTGAACTGAGGCACTGTTTCTGAGTCCTCTCCCAGAGCCTCTAGAAATGTCATGTTTGTACTTGGCTAAGTGGCCGCCTGCTTTGTGAAATCATCGACACACTGATTGCCTCAGACACACTGCACAACCCTGCGTTGTTTCATGTGCTCTTGTCTCTGGCCCAGGAATATCCACAGGGATATTCTGCATCACATTCATTGTGTGGGAGGAGTTGCAAAGCTTCTGAGCTTGAACACCCCAGCCAAATGAGTCAGGAAAATGAACATTCCCACAGAAGACTTTAAGACTTCCCTTTCCCTGCTGTGATATTCAGGTCCGACAGATGGAAAAATAGCAATGGTTTATCAGAATGGCTGAGTAGGGTAAGGTACGAACGTTTTAAGAAAGAGAAGGGAAGGCCTACACAGATATTCAAACGGCTGGAGATATTGAAGTAGCAGTGGCTGAGGGAGCTGCCTAAAGATAGCTCCAAACTTCCTTGGAAAATGGTGGCATTAAGTGCTAAGTGTCAGCCCCTTAACTGACCAAGGAGTCACCACCGCAGCCTGTCAATGGAATTGTCAGGGTACTGGTTAACAGTGATGACATACAGGATTGGCTTTCTGTTTATAATTCAAGGCAACCTGTCACTTTCTCTTGAACTGGTTGAATCTTTCTATGCTCAGTTACTTCATCGTATCCTACTCTTTGCGACTCTATGGACTATAGACTGCCAGGCTCCTCCTTCCATGGGTTTCTCCAGGCAAGAATACTGGAGTGGGTTGCCATACCCTCCTCTAGGGGTCCTTCCTGATCAAGGGATCAAACCCACCTCTTCCACGCCTCCTGTACTGCAGGCAGTTTCTTTACTGCTCAGCCATTGGGAAAGCCCCGCTTGCATCTACAGAACATCTATTGGTTATAATGTGCCTCACATTTTTAAAAACAAAACCGAATACTTTTTTCCAAACTCTGAATTTTTCTTTATTCTTCTTATTTCATCTCTGTCAACTTCAAGTCATTATTCCTCCTGCATTTCCTGCACCTGCATCTGAGCAGCTAAATGAGGTGGGAGAGAAACAAGCCATGCTGGTTACTTCGGCTTTAAATTCACGGTTATTATCTTTGTGGGCTTTTCATGCCACAGCATAACATCTGATGTTTGTCTGATCTCTTTACACTCTACTCTTCTAGATGCTTGTTGAATACATTTCCTTTTCTCCTTCAACCGTTCCTTTCAGTTGATGACCTTGCTTGCTTTTTTATTTAGAAAGGAGAAACCATTGGGAAAGGGGTTCCACAAGCTCCCCCCAGCACACACATTTGCTTGCATTTTTTCCCACTGACTCTGACTTCATAAGCTTTACTTTGAATGAATGTCCCTGGTTTCTACTCGAGCCCTGTATCTTCTCTGCGCTTACCCAAGAACATTGCTCCTGGGCTCTAGAGCAGAGGCTCAGTAGTTGTGGTGCATGGGTCTGTGGACCACAGGTAGTTGCCCCAGGAATGTGGGATCATCCTGGAACAGGGATCAGACCCATGTTACTGCACTGGCGAGTGGATTCTTAACCAGGGGACCACCAGGGAAGTTCACTCCCTTTCTTCTGCTAAATGATTTCAACATACAGACATTCCCGAAGTGTCTTACAACTGGTAAATTGTTAAATAAATGGTGATACAGCCATACCATGCATAATCAAGTGGAACAATTATTGATACAGCCAGCAACTTGGATGGATCTCAAGGATATGCAGAGTGAGAAAAAGCCAATATCAAAAGGTCACATACTGTATGGTTCCATTTACATAACATTTTAGGAAAGGAAAATTATAGAGATGGCAAACAGATTAGTGACTGCCAGTGGTAAGGAATAGAATCAGGGAGGAGTGAGGTCATGGCCATAAACGTACAGCACAAGAGGGATCTTTGCAGAGTTGGAATAATAGTTCTGTATTTTGATTGTGGTGGTGGTTACATGAATTTGTACAAGTGATACGATGACTTAGAACTCTACTTCTACATTATACCAAGGTATAATTGATATTGTTAGGATAGTTATACATGATATAAACATAGTATAAAACTGGGTAAATATTTTTAGGACTTATGTGTACTATCTTTGCATATTTCTGCGAATCTATAATCATTTAAAAATAAAAAAGTAAAATATACCCACAGTCAAATATATACCAAATGTAAACATATCAAATGCCACCAAATACAATAACTTGTACCTCCAAATTGACTAACAAGAGAGTACCAAACAAAGCAAAGCAAAAATTAATTTTTAAAATCAGAACAAACCAATTATGTAAAATTAACTCTTGACCCTTCATGTTTTTCTAACTACCACTTCATTTCTCTGTATTCCTTCACAGGAAATCTAAAAACGATCTGCTTACAGTCTTCATTTCCAACTCCTCTCTTCCCATTCTACCCTAATCAGTAGTTAAACCCCATTATTCCAATGATGTTGTTCTCATTAGAGCCACCATTGGTCATGGTGCTAAACTCAGTGTCTAATCTTCTCCCCTCATGTGAGTAAACCAACCAGTGGCCTTTGAGAGGGTACATTACCCCATCTTCCTGTAAATACTTTTTATAAAGTGGTCTGCAGGGTGTTAAACTCTCCTGGCTTTCTTCCTTATGTCCAGTTATTTCTTCTTAATCTATGTGCTTTGTTCTTCTTTGTCTCTTAGACATGTTATCCATGCATAGATCTAGGCATCAGAGTTTGGATTACATCTTTTCTATTTCTATATTCACGTCCATATTTAGATACCTTTACTTCAGTGTTTTATACTTCAGTATTTAGTTCAGTCACTCAGTCGTGTTCGACACTTTGTGACCCCATGAATCGCATCACGCCAGCCAGGCCTCCCTATCTATCACCAGCTCCCGGAGTTCACTCAGACTCATGTCCATCGAGTCAGTGATGCCATCCAGCCATCTCATCCTCGGTCGTCCCCTTCTCCTCCTGCCCCCAATCCCTCCCAGCATCAGAGTCCTTTCCAATGAGTCAACTCTTCGCATGAGGTGGCCAGAGTACTGGAGTTTCAGCTTTAGCATCATTCCTTCCAAAGAACACCCAGGACTGATCTCCTTCAGAATGGACTGGTTGGATCTCCTTGCAGTCCAAGGAACTCTCAAGAGTCTTCTCCAACACCACAGTTCAAAAGCATCAATTCTTCAGCACTCAGCCTTCTTCACAGTCCAACTCTCACATCC
>SJYX01024026.1:0-58678 GCA_006410675.1 Oreotragus oreotragus
GGAGATGGTGATGGACAGGGAGGCCTGGCGTGCTGCGATTCATGGGGTCGCAAAGAGTCGGACACGACTAAGCGACTGAACTGAACTGAACTGGGTCTTTGTTGCTGTGCGGGCTTTTCTCTAGTTGAGGTGAGTAAGGGCTGTTCTACAGATGCAGTGTGCAGGCTTCTCATCGCAGTGGTTTCTCTTGTTGCCAAGCATGGGCTCCAGGGCTCACTGGCTTCAGTAGTTGCGACTCCCAGGCTCCAAAACACAGGCTCAATAGTTGTGGCAAAGGGGCTTAGTTGCTCCATGGCATGTGGGATCTTCCCCGATCAGGGGTTGAATTTGTGTCTCCCCCATTGGCAGGCAGATTATTTACCACTGAACCACCAGGGAAGCCCTATAAGTTGGTCTCTTTCCATTCATTTAAAGTATATACACTTTCTCTCTCTAAATGCTTACAACCACAAGGCAACAGAGTCACCCCAGTAGTGATGCTGCTGTAAGGAGCTTGGCTGGGTTAGAGTATCTTTCCTGCTGGGCCTGGAGCTTAGTCTAGTACATATGTTGAGGTTTTAGCCCCTCTGTCCATGGTTTGGTGACCAATACTCTCGAGTTGCCTGAAGTTTAGCCTTGGGAAACCTGGTATGATTGGTTACCCTATCAAGACAGTTGACCTAGAGCAGATGGAGAAGGTGTGAGACCTGGAAAATAGCTGGGATTCCCATAACCTCTCCCAGTTTGCTGGATTGATGAGCCAGACTAGGGATCAACTCCACCCTTCCTTCTAGGTTCCCAGCCAAAGCCTAGTTAAACTGAAGTCAAGGGCGACACCTAGAGTCTATGTGAAAAACTGCAGTCTGGTAACCACTTATGTGGCCCTTGAGGCCTTCGTTGGTTAGTTCCTTTCAGTTCAGTTCAATTTAGTCGCTTTGTCGTCCAACTAGGCAACCCCATGGCCAGGCCTCCCTGTCCATCACTAACTCCCAGAGTTTACTCAGACTCATGTCCATTGAGTCGGTGATGCCATCCAACCATCTTACCCCTCTGTCGTCCCCTTCTCCTCTCGCCTTCAATCTTTCTGAGCATCAGGGTCTTTTCTAACAAGTCAGTTCTTCACATCAGGTGGCCAAAGTATTGGAGTTTCAGCATCAGTCCTTCCAATGACTATTCAGGACTGATTTCGTTTAAGATGAACTGTTTGGATCTCCTTGCTGTCCAAGGGACTCTCAAGAGTTTTCTCCAACACTACAGTTCAAAACTATCAATTCTTCAGCGCTCAGCTTTCTTCACAGTCCAACTCTCACATCCATACATGACTACTGGAAAAACCATAGCTTTGACTAGATGGACCTTTGTTGGCAAAGTAATGTCTCTGCTTTTTAATATGCTGTCTAGGTTGGTCATAACTTTTCTTCCAAGGAGTAAGGTCTGTTAATTTCATGGCTGTGGTCACCATCTGCAGTGATTTTGGAGCCCAAAAAAATATTTTGTCACTGTTTCCACTGTTTCCCCATCTATTTCCCATGAAGTGATGGGACCGGATGCCATGATCTTAGTTTTCTGAATGTTGAGTTTTGAGCCAACTTTTTCACTTTCCTTTCACTTTCATCAAGAGGTTCTTTAGTTCTTCTCCACTTTCTGCCATAAGGGTGGTGTCATCTACATATCTGAGGTTATTGATATTTCTCCAGGCAATCTTGATTCCAGCTTGTGCTTCCAGTCCAGCATTCTCATGATGTACTCTGCATATAAGTTAAATAAGTAAGGTAACAATACACAGCTTTGACATACTCCTTTCCCAATTTGGAACCAGTCCTGTTCTAACTGTTGCTTCTTGGCCTGCATATAGATTTCTCAGGAGGCAGGTCAGGTGGTCTGGTACTTCCATCTCTTGAAGAATTTTCCAGTTTGTTGTGTACACATAGTCAAAGGTTTTGGCATAGTCAATAAAGCAGAAGTAGATGTTTTTCTGGAACTCTTGCTTTTTCAATGATCCAGAGGATGCTGGATCATTTGATCTCTGGTTCCACTGCCTTTTCTAAATCCAGCTGGAACATCTGGAAGTTCACGGTTCACATACTGTTAAAGCCTCGCTTGGAGAATTTTGAGCATTACTTTACTAGCGTGTGAGATGAGTGCAATTGTGTGGTAGTTTGAGCATTCTTTGGCATTGCCTTTCTTTGGGACTAGAATGAAAACTGACCTTTTCCAGTCCTGTGGCCACTGCTAAGTTTTCCAAATTTTCTGGCATATTGAGTGCAGTACAGCACTTTCACAGCATCATCTTTTAGGATTTGAAACTATTAGTTTAGTAAATATTTATTATTGAGCTCTCATCATGTGCCAACCCTTGTATTAGGCACTAGGCACAAGTCCTGGGGGTCTTGGAAAACATCCTCAAACAAGTTAAATTTATGTTGAGACCTGAGGTTGGAGAAGGAAATGGCAACCCACTCCAGTATTCTTGCCTGGAGAATCCCATAGAAAGAGGAGCCTGACTGGCTACAGTCCATGGGGTTGCAAGAGATGGACACGACTTAGTGACTAAACCACAAACACCACCTATTGAGGTATTTGCTAGGTCAACGCAGGAGGGCAAGAGTATTCCAGGCAGGAAGAAACAGCAAAGACAAAAATTCTGAGTGGGAAGGAGCACAAAACATCCAAGAAGCTAATTATAGGATGAAGGAGGGAGTCAGTGACGACAACAGCAGTCGGGAGGGTTACTAGGACCTATAAAAAAAAGTCGGGGGGGTTTTGTCTTTCGGGTTTTTTTTTTTTTTTTTGGTCTTTACCCTAAGTGCAATCAGAACTTAATGAAGGGTTTTAAGCAGGACTGTAGCATAATAGGGCTTTCCCAGTGGCTCAGGGGTAAAAAAATACGCCTGTAATGCAGAAGCTGCGGGTTCAGTCCTTTGGTTGGGAAGATCCCCTGCAGAAGGAAATGGTAACCCACTCCAGCATTCTTGCCTGGGAAAGCCTATGGACAGAGGAGCCTGGCAGGCTACAGGCCACTGGGTCATAAAAGAGTCAGACACAACTTACCAATTAAACAGCAATAACATAATCAAACCTGCATTTTTCAAAGCTTACTCTGGCGTGGAGAGTATTAAGTCTAAAGCCAGGGAGGCGATTAGAAGATCACTGCAGTGTCCAGATGGTCCACAGTCTGGACCTAGATGGTGCAGGGAGATGATGAGAGAGGATGGTTTGAGACATGTTATGGAGACAAATGGGCAGAAACATGGTAATTGATTGGAGATGAGGGTTGAGGAACAGTGAAGTTCAAAAACGACTTACAGGTTTCTGGCTAGGATCACTGGACAGCAGTGGGACAGCTGCTGTGATGGAAGCACAAGAAGGAGGATGATGTTGGACACATGGAATCTGAGGGACCCATGGGACATCCACATCAAGCTGGCAAATAAGCATGTGAATACAGATTTGTTGTTGTTCAGTCACTAAATCGTGCCCAACTCTGCAGCACACCAGTCTCCTTGGTCCTCCACCATTTCCCAGAGTTTGCTCAAATTCCTGTCCACTGGGTCAGTGATACTACCTAACCATCTCATCCTCTGCTGCCCCCTTTGCCTTTAGCCTTCAATCTTTCCCAGCATCGGGGTCTTTTTCAATGAGTTGTCTCTTCACATCAGCTGGCCAAAGTACTGGAGCTTCAGCTTCAGCATCAGTCCTTCCAATGAGTATTCAGGGTTGATTTCCTTTAGGATTGACTGGTTTGATCTCCTTGCAGTCCATGGGACTCTCAAGAGTCTTCTCCAGGTTAGGAAGAAGGAAATAATACGGGGGTCATACACTTGCAGATGGTAACTGAAGCCCTGAGCAGCACCAACCTTTACAAGTGGGCAGAGGAAGACCAGGCAAGTATTATAAAAAAGTATTATAAAAGCCAGGACCAGAGTGTTTCAGAAAGAAAAGCGTGGTCAACCCCATAAAACATTTCTGAGAGGCAGTGAGATGAGATCTGGCAATTATTGACTGAACAACATGAAGATCATTAGTAACCTTAGATCCTTTTAAAGTGGAATGATGGAGAGAAGTCAAGTTAGAGTCAATTGTGCTGTGAACAGGAGGTGAAGAGGTGGAGAAAGTAACTGAAGCCAATTCTTTCAATAAATTTGGCTAAACTATCACAAGTTACCAGTGAGAGTGTGTGTGCTATGTCACTTCAGTCATGTCCAACTCTTTGTAACCCCATGGACTGTATTCTGCCAGGCTCCCCTGTCCATGGGATTCTCTAAGCAAGAATACTGGAATGGTTGCCATGCCCTCCTCCAGGGGATCTTCCTGACCCAAGGATCAAATCTTTTGTCTCCTGCATTGGCAGGCAGGTTCTTTACCACTGAGCTACCAGGGAAGCCCTAGCATTTCAGGCAGAGGGATGTGCTAGTAACTTCAAGAATGTGAGAGTGTAATTAGGTACAACTTTTTTGAATGGCAATTAGGCAGAACTTATGAAAATTAAAAACACACATAGTCTTTATCCCAACAATTCTACTTCCAAGAAGTTAGACTGTAAATGTACTTTACCCATGTACAATGACTTACAGAAAAGGTGCTTACTGTGACATTTTATAAATAGCTAAAGTGAAATACAACTAACACATTCATCAACAGGGGGCTGGTTAAATTAGCTGTAATACGTCCATGCAACAGGATGTTATATGTCCATTAAAAAGAACATGTTAGATTGATATGTATTGAAATGGGTACATACCTAAGACTGGATTTATCAAGGAAAAAAGTATGCCATATACATGCTTGTATAAATGAATAGAAAATACTTAAAATGGATACATAAGAAACTCTCCATAGTGGTTACTTCTGCAGAGTAGTCAGCGTAAGAATTTTACTTTTAATTTTATGGTTTTTCTTACGTTTGGATCTTTATTGCGAGCAATGTACAGTGAAAATTTATGTAATTTATATATCTATATAATAATTGATATAACTAGTTTTTTAATGGGCAGCAGACTTAAATAGACATTTCTCCAAAGAAGACATACACATGGTCAGCAGGCACATGAAAAGATGTTCAACATTGCTAATTATTAGAGAAATGCAACTCAAAATTACAGTGAAGTACCACCTCACATTGATCAGAATGGCCATTAGCCAAAAAATCATAAATGCTGGAGAAGGTGTGCAGAAAAGGGAACGCTCCTACACTGGTGCTGGGAATGTAAATTGGTACAGCCATCATAGAAAACAGTATGGGGGTTCCTTAAAAGGCTAAAAATAGAGCTACCATGCAATCCAGCAATTCCGCTCCCGGACAGATATCAGGGAAAGATGAAAACTCTAATTCAAAAAGATAGATCCAGGGAATTCCCTGGCAGTCTAGTGGTTAAGACGGCACTTTCACTGCCGTGGGCCTGGGTTCAATCCCTGGTTGAGGAACTAAGATTCTGCAAACCATGAGGCATGGCCAAAACACAAGTAAACAAAAATTCCCAAGAGGAAAAATGCACTGTAATGATTAAGAGACTAAAAAAACTTTAAAAATTTGTAAATTTTAAAAATTTTGTAACAAGTGGTGCTGGGAAAACTGGTCAACCACTTGTAAAAGAATGAAACTAGATCACTTTCTAACACCATACACAAAAATAAACTCAAAATGGATTAAAGATCTAAACATAAGACCNGGTGCACGGGGATGATCCAGAGAGATGATATGGGGTGGGAGGTGGGAGGGGGGTTCAGGATTGGGAACTCATGTACACCCATGGCAAATTCATGTCAATGTATGGCAAAAACAATACAGTATTGTAAAGCAAAATAAAGTAAAAATCAAAATTAAATAAATAAATAAATTTGAAATTCCATCCTCTCCATTTACCAGCTATCTGATTTGCTGACTTGACAAATTATTTAACTCTTCTTTGCCTCAGTCTCCTCATCTACAGTGGACAAAATTATAGTATTTTTGTTTAATGAAGGTTTTGTTCTTATTACAAACATTCATTTTCCATAATTAGATTAAAAGTAGGGGCAATGTCAAGTGTGTGTGTGTGTGTGTGTTCTTAGCAGATAGTAAAGTTCCTCATACATAGTATAACAAATATTTATTAAATAAATGAAATACTAGAAAGAAAAAAGTACTTGGAAAATCATTTTTTGTTCTCATTTTTTACTTTGCATATGTTAGTTCCATGAAATAATGTTCAATCAAAAAAAAAAATAATAATGTAGGGGACTTCTCTGGTGGNATAAATGAAATACTAGAAAGAAAAAAGTACTTGGAAAATCATTTTTTGTTCTCATTTTTTACTTTGCATATGTTAGTTCCATGAAATAATGTTCAATCAAAAAAAAATAATAATAATGTAGGGGACTTCTCTGGTGGGCAGGGGTTAAAAATCTGCCCTGCCATGCAGGAGACACGGGTTCAATACCCGGTTGGGGAACTAAAAATACCACATGCCACAAAGCAACTAAGCCTGGGCAGTGCCACCACTGAGCCTGCATGCTCCGGAGCCTGTGTGCCACAGCTAGAGAGTCCATGCACCTCAACAAAAGATCCCACATGATGCAAGGAAGGTCTTGCATTCCACAGCTAAGACCCTCTGCAGCAAAATAAATTTGTTAATATGGTGTGTGTATATATATATATATATGTATACATATATGTATATATACACAATGGAATATTAGTCAGCCATAAAAAGAATGAAATATTGCTATTTGCAGCAACATTCATAAACCTAGAGAATATCACACAAGGTGAACTAAGTTAGAAGAGAAAGACAGATATTATATATCACTTATATGTGGAATCTTGAAAAATACAAAACAGAACATAGAAAACACAGACATAGAAAACAAACTTATGGTTACCAAAGGGGAATGGGGTGGGAGGAGAAGGAAAATAATCCGAAAAAAAAAAAATATATATATATATATATATATAACTGAATCACCCTGCTATACACTTGAAACTAGCACAATATTATAAGTCAACTTTACTTTTAGAAAACTTATTTTTACAAGTTTGACTGTGAAAGGGAGGAGAATTATACAAAAATAGTTATAGAAGTAAGCAAGATAGAAGAGAAAGGGACAGTTTGGGTTCTTTTCTTTTTTTTAAGATGAGAGACAGAGCAGTTGGCGGGGGCAGGGTGCAGTGGCAAAATAGATGACACATCTGACTACAGAATGGAAGATCCTAGATGAGAGAGAACTATTGATCTCTTAAGAGGGAAAGAGTAAAGATATATAGGAGAGAGAGGAAAATCAGTAAAGCAAGTTCACTGATTTTACAGGGACTTCCAACTGTGCAGGGACTGTCACCCCAACTCTATCCTTTTCTTTACCACCTGTGTTGTTCATGCATGTATGCTAAGTAGCCTCAGTCGTGTCCGACTCTGTGTGACCCTATGGACTGTAGCCCACCAGGCTCCTCTGTCCATAGGATTCTCAAAGCAAGAATGCGGGAATGGATTGCCAGTATCGTATCAGTATCACTGATGATGTGAGTGTTGGTGGGATCCAGTGCCCTGGTTAGTCCAGCAGGTCTTCAGAGCCTGGCCCTAGGGCTATGGAAATGAAAACACATTCTGCCACTCCCACCCTCCCAGGAAGCTCCCAATCTAGGGGTTTAATTAGTTGACCCCTGAACAACACAGGGCTTCCCAGATGGCACTAGTAGTAAAGAAGCTGCCTGATAATTCAGGAGACATAAGAGTCACGGGTTCGATCCTTGGGTCGGGAAGATCCCTGGGTCGGGCACAGCAACCCAATCTAGTATTCTTGCCTGGCGAATCCCATGGACAGAGGAGCCTGGCGAGCTACATACAGTCCATAGGGTCACACAGAGTCGGACACAGCTGAAGCGACTTAGCATGCACGCATGAACAACACAGGTGGTGAAGGAACAGATAGGGTTGGGGTGACAATCTCTGCACAGTTGGAAATCCCTGTAAAATCTGCATATAACTTTATAGTCAGCCCCCCATATCTTCTGTTCCACATAGAAGATTCAACATACCACAGATGATGTACTAATACAGTATGTATTTATATATAGTATGTATAGTATGATGCCAAAACCATCACAAAGAAAAAGAAATGCAAGAAGGCAAAATGATTGTCTGAGGAGGCCTTACAAATAGCTGAGAAGAGAAAGGGAAAGCAAAGAAGAAAGCAAAAGATATACTCAACTGAATGCAGAATTTCAAAGAATAGCAAGGAGAGATAAGAAAGTCTTCTTAAGTAAACAATGCAAAGAAATAGAAGAAAACAAAAGAATGGGAAAGACTAGAAAACTCTTCAAGAAAATTATACCAAGGAAACATTTCAGGCAAAGACAGGCACAATAAAGGAAAGAAATGATAAGGACCTAACAGAAGCAGAAGAGATTAAGAGGAGGTGGCAAGAATACACAGAAGACCTTTACCCCAAAAGGTCTTAATGACTCATATAACCATGATGGTGTAATAATCACTCATATAGAGCCAGATATCCTGGAGTGTGAAGTCAAGTGGGCCTTAGGAAGCATTACTATGAACAAAGCTAGTGGAGGTAATGGAATTCCAGTTGAGCTATTTCAAATCCTAAACAATGATGCTGTTAAAGTGCTGCACTCTATATGCCAGCAAATTTGGAAAACTCAGCAGTGGCCACAGGACTGGAAAAGGTCAATTTTCATTCCAATCCCAAAGAAAGGCAATTCCAAAGAATGTTTAACCGCACAATTCTGCTCATTTCACATGCTAGCATGGTAATGCTTGAAATCCTTCAAGCTAGGTTTCAACAGTACGTGAATCGAGAACGTCCAGATGTACAAGCTGAATTTAGAAAAGGCAACAACATCCATTGGATCATGGAAAAAGCGAGAGAATTCCAGAAAACATCTACTTCTGCTTCACTGACTATGCTAAAGCCTTTGACTGAGTGGATCACAACAGACTGTGGGAAATTCTTAAAGAGATGGGAATACCAGATAGACCACCGTACCTGCCTCCTGAGAAACCTGTATGCAGGACAAGAAGCAACAGTTAGAACCGGACATGGAACAACAGACTGGTTCCAAATTGGGAAAAGGGTATGTCAAGACTGTATCTTGTCACTCTGCTTATTTAACTTATATGCAGACTACATCATAGGAAATGCTGGGCTGGATGACTCACACATTGAAATCAAGATCACCCTCAGATATGCAGATGATATCACCCTAAAGGCAGAAAGTGAAGAGGAACTAAAGAGCCTCTTGATGAAGGTGAAAGAGAACAGTGCAAAAGGTGGTTTAAAATTCAGCATTCAAAAAACTAAGATCACAGCATCTGATCCCATCACTTCATGGGAAATAGATGGGGAAACAGTGGAAACAGTGACAAAATATTTTTTTGGGCTCCATTGTCACGTCTGCCAACCTCTGTGTGGCTTCATCCTCATATAGGTTCTCTCTACAAGAGTCACTCTGCATGGTCCTTGCAACCCCAGAGAGAGTGACTTCCTCTTGCCCAGTGTCCCTAGGCTACATCTAGTGGAAAAACTCACATTTGTGCCTGTACACTCTTGTGAGACCAACCGGAGGACGAGAAGACACAGCCGTGGAAGAGTGCAGTACAAACGGCGTGCAGTGTGGAAGGGGGTTTACCGAGGGAAGGACGCTTGGCCTGATGCATTCCGCCCCTTGACTGCCCAGCAGGAGCCTGCGCACGCACATACACCTGTGCACACGTACGTGTTCTCTTTCTCCACACATGTAATTTCTTCTTCAACATGATACAGCCAAGCTACGCATATCCAACCATGTACTTCCCTCTTCCCCAAAGCAGGTCAAGCCCTAGTGCCTTCTAATTAGACCACCCATTTCCTAGTCCAGATGCTCCGGATAATACACACTCCCTTTGATCAAATCTAGATGTGGCTTTTCACAGGCCAGTTACGTCGAAATGTTAAATCTACATCTAAGTGTTAAGAATAGAACCACCATATGACCTAGAAGTCACACTCCTGGGTATTCATCCAAAAAAACTCACAGAAACATTCATTTGGAAAAAAATACATGCACCAGTGTTCAAAGCAGCTCTATTTACTATAGCCAAGACATGGCAACAACCTTAGTGTCCACCAAGAGGTGAATGGATAAAGCAGATATGGTACATATACTCGATGGAATACTACTCAGCCATAAAAAAGAACAAAATTTTACCACTTGCAGCAACATGGATGGACTCAGAGGGCATGATGCTCAGCGAAATAAGTCGTCAGAAAAAGACAAATATAATGACACAATATATGTAGAATCTAAAAAATAAACTAGTGAATATACCATAAAAGAAGCAGACTCACAGATAGAACATATTAGTAGCTACCACCTCATTGCATTTTCTGGCCTTTTTATACCAATAACCTTCTAAGTGTTGGGCAATGGTACATTTGTATGGCAGCCTCCCATGCCTGAAGGTATCACCAGCTGGGCAGTACCAAGACACCCAGAGGCCCAGCCCAGTGTGCTATACAAATGCTAACCTTCTCTCTGTAGATGTGGGTTTCATAAGTTTTCATCCTCTGTCCCTACTGAGTCCAAAGCATGCACATGATCCAGGTCCTAAATCATTAAGAGCTAACAACTCAGTCAGATTCAGATCAGAATCCAGAGACAGAAGACAGTTCCAAGGTCATCAGGGGAGGGGGGTGAGGGGACTGTACACTAAATGAAATGGTAATGAGCAGACAAGTGCCCTATGTTCATTGGAGTGGGGGGCCTGGAGGCTTGCTCTGTACAGCTGCTTAATCTAGTAGGCAGGAAATCTCTTACTAAGTTCAGAATCTTCTCACAAAGATCCATGGATCAGGGGTTGGCAGATCCTTCCTGTGAAGGGCCAAACAGTCGGTAGTTTTTACGTTTGTGGAGCACACGACCTCTGTCCCAGTTACTCAGGTCTGGTGTCAGCAGACCAGCACAGACAATATGTATATAACCCAAGACGAAGCATTCCAAGAAACGTCATTTACAAACACAGCCGGCATGTTTGTGGACCCCTGACATGGATGAGTAACTTGGAGAGTTGCGTGAGTGGTCAGACCACAGAACGGAGTTCAAGCAGGACAGGTTCAGGGAAGGACAGGAAGAAGGAGGAAAAAACTACAGCCACACCACATGGATAGGAAGAGTTGAGACCAAGGAACTATCCTGGACTGTGTATTGTAAATAAGTCTGTGATACATGATTGCGGTTACGGATAAAGGCAGAGTTCAAAATACAGATATAACTGGCAAGAATACGAGGAGGCCAATTTCCATATGAGGATGCAGGCCTTCCGGGAACATTACAAAGAAATCTTCATAATGAAAAGAGAGTCATAGAATATCTATGAAGAATCACGAGGTCAGAATTAAGATCAGGGTCCAAGTTTTTTTCTTTCTCTTGTAATCCCAAGTGTTCCTGGTATGAAATAATAGAGGAATCATATAATAAATACTTATTCATTATGTCAGATACAGGCAAGTTTAAAAATTCTATTATTTAGAAAGTGTTTAAAAATATAAGGGAACTGGCACTTATATAGTGCTGGGAGAAGCGTAAATTAGTAGGATTTTCCTAGAGGAATCTTTAGTAATATAACAGAAACCTTAAAATAGTCAGACTTGAAAATTTTTATTTCAAATAAATATTTTGTTTCAAGGTATAATAATTAGAGAATAATTACAACTACTTAAGAATGTATATACGAAGATGAGTATTGTGTTGCTGTTTATAATAGAGAAAAAAATAGAAACAGTTGAGTTATAAGGGCTTGTCTAAAAAATTATGATGCACTTATAGAATGTTATAAATTCTATGTAATGGTTTTAAATTACTGTGTAAATTAATATGGACATTTATTTGAGATACGCATGATTCACATAAGGGTAAGTGAGAAAAGTAAGTTATAGGAATGTAGTATAATAAGATTTTTCAGTAGGTTGTTTTAGAACAATCCTGCCATTAAGAATGACGAGAAAAGCTAGACAAATTGATTAGTAGAAGATTTAATAAAGAAGAAAAAAAATCCCACATGTTGGAAGTTACCCGAAAACTAGCAGGGCAGTTTCTGGAGCCAGATCCAGAAGAGAGTGAAGCCGAGAGGTGAGCCTAGTATTTTGGGCTGCTTTTCTCCTTGAAGCAATTGCTAATTTGAAAGAGACAATTTAGTGGCAAAAGAACAAAACAGAATTTTGGCACTTTCACAGGGCCAGGCGGGCAGTTTAGATTGTGGTGACCTCTAAGGAAGATAAATTCAGGCAAATAATCCAGACTTTTGCTTGGGGGCACAAAGCGCTACTTCTCTAGAGTAAGGGTGAGTCAATAACCAAGCATAGTGAACTAGAACCTACAGAATATAACTAGGCATACAAGAAGGCAAGACTTGACAGAAAACCAAGAGAAGAAAAATACAATAGAAATATATTCATAGGAGCTATCATCAGAAGGAACATGAAAATAAATATGAGCAATATAGTCAAGACTTGGAGCAGAAAATGGCAACCCACTCCTGTAGTTTTGCCTGGGAAATCCCATGGACAAAGGACTCTGGTGGGCTATAGTCCTTGGGGTTGCAAAGAGTTGGGCACGACTGAGCACACACACATGCAATATAGTCAAGAAATTAAAAGGTGGAGGATTTGCTACAACACTGGAAGCTATAGAAACGAATCAATAAAAATTCTAGAGATAAAATATAATTGAATTATTTTTTTTTAATTAGTGGGCTTAAAAGCTGATTAGATACAACTAAAGAGAGATTTAATAGAAAAAGTGTGTGTGTGTGTGTACACTGCAGCTTAAACATAATATTGAATAAAAGAAGACAGACATAAAAGAATACTGTACATACAGAATACTGGATAGTTCCACTTACATGAAGTTTAAAAAACAAACAAAAATAGAGACTTTCCTGGGGATCCAATGGTTAAGATTCCATGCTTTCAATGCAGGGGGTGTGGGTTCAATCCTGGTCAGGGAATTAAGATCCCACATGCCACATGACCAAAAAATTTAAAAAAAAATTTTTTTTAATAAAAACAGACAGAAATAATCTACAGTGTCAGACATCAGTAATTAAATTTAGGGAAGATAAAGGGTATAATGGTTAGATGTGGGAATGGGGGAGGCTATTTCTTGACCTGAGTTGTGGTTACACTCATCCACTGACTAAATTATTCCTCAAGCTGTTATGATTTGTGTACTTCTCTCTGTATATGTTATATATCAATAAAATATTTACTAATATATGTGTGTGCTGCTGCTGCTGCTGCTAAGTTACTTCAGTCGTGTCCAACTTTGTGCGACCCCTTAGACGGCAGCCCACCAGGCTCCCCTGTCCCTGGGATTCTCCAGGCAAGAACACTGGAGTGGGTTGCTATTTCCTTCTCCAATGCATGAAAGTGAAAAGTGAAAGTGAATGTGAAGTCATGTCCTACTCTTCGTGACCCCATGGACTGCAGCCTACCAGGGTCCTCTGTCCATGGGATTTTCCAGGCAAGAGTACTGGAGTGGGGTGCCATCGCCTTCTCCAAATATATGTGTATAAGTTAAGTCAGTTAAGTCGCTTAGTCGTGTCCGACTCTTTGCGACCCCATGGACTGTAGCCTACCAAGCTTCTCCGTCCATGGGATTCTCCAGGCAAGAATACTGGAGTGGGTTGCCATTTCCTTCTCCAGGGGATCTTCCCGACTCAGGGATCAAACCCAGGTCTCCCGTATTAGAGGCAGACGCTTTAACCTCTGAGCCACCAGGGAAGACCATAAATGTGTACACATACCTGTAAATAAGAAAGTCTATTAATATAGGTTATCTTTGAGCCTTATCAACAATTTTCTTCTTTTCTTTGTGTTTTTCTGCAATAATCTGGATTCTTTGTGGAGAAGGAAATTAAAGAGAGAAAAAGAAAAAAAAAACGAAATACTGACCATTGCTTTTTAGTTGAGGTATAATTGATGTATAACCAACCAGTTTTATTATTCAAATTCTCCTGATCCCAGAGTAAAAATGAGATTAGATTTGGCTTAAGAGTCTCCTAGAACTAACAGTTGTTAAACAGAGAAAATGATGGATTCTTCTTTCCTGATAACCTTTCAGAACAGAATAATAGTTAAATATGTTCCTCCTGAGGGCATGGCTGTAGACCAGAACACCTCTTAAGATTCATTTTTTCATCTGTGATCCTATAGTTTTCCAGATGAGGGAGGGGATACATTCAAGGAATTTCTTTTATAGTGAGTTTACTTTCCACATAGTGGGCTGGTGGCTGGGAATAATAATATGTAATCATGACTTTAGGACCTTACAGTCTACGGGGGTCATATACGTGTAGATGAAATGTGATAAAGGAAATGCCACTCACGCCCTTACTAACCATTATGAATTGTATATACACAAGTTGGACTCTGAATCAGAGTCTGGGATATTGCAGTAAACAAAACAAAATCTATGCTCTCATGGAGACTACAGTCTAGTAAACAAATATATAACACATCAAGTGGTGATAAGTGCAATGAAGGAAAAACACAGCAGAGTAAGGATGAAAAGTGATGGTGGGGTTGGTGACACAGAGCGCCTATTTTAGACAGGCTGAATGCACGAGCAAGGCCACTGCGCCTGGGGACCCTGGGACACACATCTGAATGAGGTGATCTACGTGGCTTTCGAGCAGTCCTGGAAGAGCCAGTGTGCTTGGACCGCGCCTGAAGCAGCAGGCAGGGAAAGATGAGTAGGCAAGAAAGAATGTAACATACAAAGTAGCCTGGAGCAGATCACGTAGGGACTTAGGGTCTGGGATGAGGACTTTATCTTTGTGAAATGGGAAGCTGCTGGAGAGTTTGGAAGAGATGCATGATCAGATCTGACTTCAGTTTTAAATGAGTTTCTCTGGCTGCTGAGTGGAGAACTGATGTGAAAAGGCAACTGTGGACAAGATCATGAAAAGACTTGCTCTTTTCTCGGCAGGATGTGGTTTGAACCACGAAGATATTACAAGGAAAAGGGAAAAGGGATATTATTCTGGATATATTTTGAAGGCAAAGACGATAGGATCTGTTAAAGGAATAGAGGTAACACATATAAAACTAAATAAATAAAGTCAAGAATAACTCCAAGAATTTTGTTCTGAGAAACTAAGAGATTTGAGATGCAATGTTTATTGAATCAATGTAGTCTTGAGAAATGCAGCTGGGGAAGGGAATGGGCCTATAGGAGCAGAACCAACTCACTGTTGTTTTAATGCAAAGGAGAAAACAACTAAAAAGACTGAGGAAGGCAAGTAGCGCCTCTGAAAATCATCCATATCACAGAGACTTTGTAATGCTCATAATATAAAAAGCTGCTATTCACTTTCCTCAATTTTCTCTTTTTTTCACTGTTGCCTTTCAGTAGGGTCATAATTAATGGTCAACCACAATATTCAAACCCTTTAATTCATAAACATCCTTTACCACTCTCCTGAAGTATCACCCTTTCTGGAAAGCTTTCCCTTGTCTCTTCCGTTAAAGTTAGGTAAGCCCTCTGGGCTTCCCTGGTGGCTCACGGTGGTAAAGAATCTGCCTGTCAATGCAGAAGATGCAGGAGACATGAGTTCAGTCCCTGATCTGGGAGGATCCCCTGGAGAAGGAAATGGCAACCGCTCTAGCATTCTTGCCTGGGAAATCTCATAGACAGAGGAGCCTGGCAAGCTACAGTCCATGGGGTCACAAAGAGTCAGACAAGACTGAGCGACTGAACGAACAAACGATTCCTCCTGTAGACTTCCCTGGAACCTCAAGGATCCTATCATATTCCTTATCAAATAAACTGTATTACCATCACCCATTTCTGTCTGATCAACTAGACAGGTCCAATTAACTTTATGGGAGTAGACGACTCAGGACTTGGCACTCAATAAAAAATATGAGAAAGAAGGGCAGTGAGGGAAGAAAAGTGGGAGGAGTCTAGAGTGTATCATCTCTCCATTACCTGGAGATTATTTCATTGCAACAGGTCCAGCTTGCTTGAACTCACTCTTGCTCCTTTAGGCCAGGTGAGCTGTAGGTATATTCTAGAAATGTTGTTCTAGTATAATTAAGTGGAAAATTATAATATGATGACTTCTAGAAGCATCTTACCACCGTCCCTCTGTTGCACTTGTATTAAAACTAGAATTATAGATCAGAGCTGTCCACTAGAATGTTCTCTGGTGAAGGGAATATTCTACATCTGGGTTGCCCAGTAGTTATACTAGCTGCCTATGGCTACTGATCATCTGAAACGTGGCTAGTATGACTGACAAAATGAATTTTAAATTTTATTTAATATATTTAAATTTAAGTAACCACATGTAGTCAGTAGCTACCATTTGGATAGACTCTTGATATTAGGACTCGCATTTTCTAATTTTCTACCTTTACAGATGAATAAACCCAGCCTAAAAAAAGTCAACATTATCTGCCCAACTTCCTAATTCCTTGTTCCAAAACTGTCCCTGGTTTTGTCACTAGTCATATCTGGTGTGATCTTTATGTTGAAATCTATTTCTTACACAGAAACTTCTAATTTCAGATTAGCAGACCAAAAGTTCCTTATAGAATTGTAACCAAGAGAATACTTAAAAGGGGAAAAAAAAAAAAGAACTTAAGTCCAGCTATATTAAGAAAAAGGTGATTTTCTCCATAAGGAATTTTTAAAAATTATTATGATTATAATAAATTACATACTGTGGCTCATCTGATGATCACTTTTCTGAAGCAGAAGCATTTGTTGAAACTCAGAATCAGCTGTGCATAACATTACTGGATTACCAGTGGTAAACTGAACACCTGAACAAAAAAAAAACAATTTCTGGGGCTTTACAACCATCCCTGAATAATAAGGAAGTGGGGATACAGAAAATAACTGAAAAATGACCAACTATTAATATATTTTTTAAAAATCACATCTACCTTTGAAAGCCCCTCTACTTTCTGTACGGATACCTTGGGAACAAAGAGGTTGGAGCTGTGTGTGTAGGTGATGGTGGTCGGGCAGCAGCTGTAGAAGGCTTGGGGAGCTAAGGAATTTTCTCTCTTCCCTCCTAATAATAAACACAATTCTTGGGGACCTTACTGGGCACCAGGCCCTAGAGCCCACAGAATGTTCTTTTCCATAGCTTAAACCAAACTCTGCGTCTCTTTGGACTTGTGAGCGCATGCTTAATTGCTTCAGCCGTGTCCAACTCTGTGCGACCCCCTGGACTGTAGCCTGCCAGGCTCCTCGTGCTTGGGATTCTCCAGGCAAGACTACTGCAGTGGGTTGCCATGCCGTCCTCCAGGGGATCTTCCTGACCCAGGGATTGAACCTGTATCT
The DNA here is from genome assembly GCA_006410675.1 of Oreotragus oreotragus. Taxonomy (NCBI): domain Eukaryota; kingdom Metazoa; phylum Chordata; class Mammalia; order Artiodactyla; family Bovidae; genus Oreotragus; species Oreotragus oreotragus. The sequence goes on from SJYX01024026.1 coordinate 17,306, forward strand.
CTCAGGTCTAGCTTGCATTGGCGGGTGGGTTGTTTACCCCTAGCGCCACCTGGGGAGCCCTTTGTCTTGCATATCCACCTGGCAAGTCTCTAATCATAGATGAATCAAATGCTCATCTTCTCCCTCTGGCACCTGAGAAGTGGACCACCTTGGGTAATCCTCACTGTCAGGGGGGTGGGGCGGGGGATGGGCTGCAGACCTCACATCACCGGTCTCCAGTGGGACCCTAGGCTCCCTGTAGACCACCTCTGAGACCTTTCTTCCCTCTCCTGGCCCATTACTCTCAGCGGACATGCTCCTTTCCTGCTTCACCAAGAACAGATGCTGTCAGACGAGAAATCTCTCAGTATCTCATCTCCGAGGCTCCAAACCTATTGACCTTGGCCCCACTCCTCCCTTCTGGGGAAAGAAGGGATGTCGTGCCCTTCCCCACATCTAAGTCCGTTTCTTCCTGCCCTCCACTCTTTACAGTGACCTTGTGCTATCTCTGGTTCTCTATTTCTCTTTGTTCAATATTTGTCATCAGCATTTAAACACACTCAAGTATCTTCTGTTTCAAAAGATAAAAAAATGACCTTCCTTTGACCCCACGGACCCCCTCCAGCTACCCTCCCAACTGTCTCTCTCGGTCCACAGACCACCTCTTGGAGCTGTGATCTACTTCCTCACTTTATCCTCCCTTGCCCAAGCCCTTCAACCTGGCGCCCACTCCCACTACTCCACAGTTCTCACCAGTCTCTGCATCCCCACTGCTCTGCAGAAGCAGCACCAAATTCACCAATGACTGAGGCAGATGTATCTCAAAGGCAATTTGAAAGCATTCATCTTTTCATCTGAGCATCTGACATGGCTGACTACACTGCCTTCTTGCAGCCATCCCTTCTGCTGGCACCTGTCTCACAAATCCTCTTGGCTTGCTCTTACCTTTTAGGTTTCTCTTTCTTATGCTCCCCAGTGGGCTCAGTCTATTTACTAAACTTTTAAATAGTGGAAGCTCTTACCACATTGACCAAAGATGCATCAGTCTGTCTTTTGTTACCTGAACATTATTGACCAGAGACATATCAGCTCAGTTCAGTTCAGTCGCTCAGTCATGTCTGACTCTTTGCGACCCCATGGCCTGCAGCACGCCAGGCCTCCCTGTCCATCACCAATGCTCGGAGTTTACTCAAACTCATGTCCATCGGGTTGGTGATGTCATCCAACCATCTCATCCTCTGTCGTCCCCTTCTCCTCCCGCCTTCAATCTTTCCCAGCATCAAGGTTTTTTCAAATGAGTCAGTTCTCCATATCAGGTGGCAAAAGTACTGGAGTTTCAGCTTCAGTATCAGTCCTTCCAAAGAATACTCAGGACTGACCTCCTTTAGAATGGACTGGTTGGATCTCCTTGCAGTCCAAGGGACTCTCAAGAGTTTTCTCCAATACCACAGTTCAAAAGCATCAATTCTTCGGCGCTCAGCTTTCTTTATAGTCCAAATCTCACATCCATACATGACCACTGGAAAAACCATAGCCTTGACTAGGTGGACCTTAGTCGGCAAAGTAATGTCTCTGCTTTTTAATATGCTGTCTAGGTTGGTCATAGATTCTCTTCCAAGGAGCAAGTGTCTTTTAATTTCATGGCTGCAGTCATAATCTGCAGTGATTTTGGAGCCCAAGGAAATAAAGTCTCTCACTGTTTCCCCATCTAGCTGCCATGAAGTGATGGGTCTGGATGCCATGATCTTAGTTTTCTGAATGTTGAGTTTTAACTCAACTTTTTCACTCTCCTCTTTCACTTTCATCAAGGGGCTCTTTAGTTCTTCTTCACTTTCTGCCATAAAGGGTGGTGTCATCTGCATATCTGAGATTGATATTTCTCCCAGCAATCTTGATTCCAGCTTGTGCGTCATCAGTCCAGCATTTCTCATGATGTACTCTGCATATAAGTAATGTTGAGCTTTAAGCCAACTTTTTCCCTCTCCTCTTTCACTTTCATCAAGAGGCTCTTTAATTCTTCACTTTCTACCATAAGGGTGGTGTCATCTGCATATCTGAGGTTATTGAGATTTCTCCCGTAATCTTGATTCCAGCTTGTGCTTCATCCATATATTATACCATATACTATTTCTTTTAATCATAATAATCCCATGAACTAGGTACTATTATTATTCCTATTTTTACAGATGAAGAAACTAAGGCTGAGAGAGGTTAAGCAACTTACCCAAAGTTATACAGGTGCTAGTCAGAATTGGAGGTGAATTTTAATACCAGGTCTTAATGGCTTCTGGAGCCCAAGTTCTCAAAATCACCGGTGTGCGGAGCAGCACAAAATGCCTTTCACCAACTAATGGCCAGCTTCCAGGTACTGACTTACTGACTGTAGGCCTGAACACTCAACCAGGCCTTTTGCTAAGCCCTGTCACCTCGTTGCATCCTTCTTCCTCTTGCCAATGAAACTCAATAATAAGTTGTCACACCAGGCTGCCTGATAAAGGAATCTCTTTTACAATGCCTCAGACCATAGCATCCGTCCCACTATCTCCCCACCCTTATACTCCATGGGTTCTCTGAAGGCTTGTCTCACACTCCTCACTGAGCTTTTGCTTATGCCATTTGCCCTTCTTGGAATGCCCTTCCAATCCCTTCAAGAGCTACCGGTGAAGTTCCAAAAGACTCCTAATTTCCTCAACCCAGGGATCTCACACTGTTCTGAATGACAAAACCAGAAGTGCCCCCACTAAGCTTCTCTGGCCCAGTACCCAATCAAGAAACTGCAAACAGCAGGGAGGGCTTGTTCACTCCTAAGGCTTTCCTGGTGGTTCAGCTGGTAAAGAACCCACTTGCAATTTGGGAGACCTGGGTTCGATCCCTGGTTTGGAAGATTCCCTGGAGAAGGGAACAGCTACCCACTCCAATATTCTGGCCTGGATAATTCTATGGACTATTCCATAGGATCTTAAAGAGTTGGACACAACTGAGTGACTCACTTTTCTTTCACTAGAGTCAGGAGGGTGAGAAAAGACACTCATGCAGCTGTTCCTTTCAGATCCTGAGCCACTGTTTTTTGTTTTTCCCTCTAAATCTTGTTTAGGACAAGGAGGGTAAACTGTATTAAGGGAGAAGTGGGTTGAAAAAAGAGGTGCAACTGAGAGATTTCTCAAAAGATAGATGCATGTAGTGAAGAAGGAATTCATAGGGCCTGGACCATCTTAGGCCTTGGTCATGCTGATCATGCTCGGCCACCTTTCCAATGGACTCTGAACTCTGTGTTTAGTGCCTATGAAGACAACAACGGAAGGATAAGACTGCTCCAGACAGGGGAACCTTGAAAATCGTATCTAGGTTACTCATCGCCTAAGAGAAAACATACACTAGTCACCCCTTCCTCCAGACAGGCCATAAATTTTTCTGTATCAGTCAGAGTGTAACCTCGGGTTACAAAAGACTATTGTCTTATTGATTATTGGCTAATTGTTTGACTGTTTGAGCACATGAGCACATAGCACGTGAATGATGGGGTTATTGGGATTGTATTTTCCTTGGTTTATATAATTCTCAAGGAATTTGGAGTGGTGGGTTCAGACACGTACACATGGGGTATAAAAGATTTCACAAATGCTGGTGGGGGTCCTTGTCTAAGAGGAGACTCTGCCTTGGGGCCGCCGGTGTAATAAACTGCACTCCACTATCTGCATTGTCCTTCTGAGTGAGTTTGTTTCCCAGAATGCATGGCTACATTAGGAGTTATATAAATGGTCTATCTTCCTATAACAGAAATTTCTCTGCACTATTTTGGAGAAAGAGTGAAATGTAACTTAAAGCATTTTAAGTTTTAGGAACATTAGGACTTAAAGGAGAAGGAAATGGCAACCCACTCCAGTATTCTTGCCTGGAGAATCCCAGGGATGGGGGAGCCTGGTGGGCTGCCGTCTATGGGGTCACACAGAGTCGGACACGACTGAAGTGACTTAGCAGCAGCAGCAGCAGCAGCAGGACTTAAAAGCAAAATTCTCCAAATATTTTAAGCTAAAGCAGGAAAACTGCTAAGAAATTCCGTGCTTGTAGGGAGAAAATCCGGGCTTTTCCCTCAACTAGAGCTGATTCCCTTTGCTCTGAGGTTGGGACATGAATGGGAGCCCAATGCCTGGAAACTAGTGAAGGCAGCTATTGTGATCTCGAGAGTTGGGGGAAGGGAGAATCAGTGCCCAAGGGTGTGTGGCCCAGACAGAGGCCATGGGAAGGTCAGTGCTCAAGGGTGAGGCCCAGCCAGAGGCCGTGGGAGGGGGCAGTCCTGTGTCCCCGGGTTACCGTCTGACACAGGCTGAGCAGAAGGTGGAGCATGGCAGCTGCAGTCACTAGCTCCGCCCCTTCTCCCGCCCCTTCCCTGCCGTGCCTCCACGTGGTTCTCAAAAGCCGCAGCTCAGACTTGGTCCCCAGGCAGTTCCAGTTTGCGGTAGCTCGGCAGCAGGAACTGCAAGCCCCCAAGGGGGTTAGTCTGCGGCCTCTGCTAGAAAAAGATCGAGGAAGGTGCTTTGTCGGCAAAATTGGACTCCACCAGCTTCCAACGACAAGACTCAGCCTCTCGGAGTCCTGAACGACAAGTGAGCGTCCCCAGGGGAAGGACAGGCCAGGGTCGCCATCCAGACCGCTATGACCGCGCCCGTCCGCCGTCTGTGTCATATCGCCTTCCACGTGCCGGCGGGGATACCCCTCGCCCGGGATCTGCAGCGGCTCTTTGGCTTTCAGCCTTTGGCAGTGCGGGAAGCAGACGGCTGGAGGCAACTGGCTCTGCGAAGCGGGGACGCTGTCTTTTTGGTGAATGAGGGCGCGGGCCCCAGAGAGCCGCTGTATGGCCTGGACCCGCATCATGGGATACCCAGCGCCACAAACCTGTGCTTCGACGTGGCCGACGCGGGTGCTGCCTCCCGGGCGCTGGCGGCGCTGGGCTGCAGCGTGCCGGTGCCCCCTGTCAGCGTGCGAGATGAGCAAGGCGCTGCCACCTATGCCGTGGTCAGCTCGCCGGTAGGCAACCTCAGCCTGACTCTGCTGGAGCGCACTGGCTTCAGTGGGCCCTTCCTGCCTGGCTTTAGTCCTGTGTCCTCCGCACCTGGCCCCTGCTGGTTCAGCCACGTGGATCACCTGACCTTAGCCTGCAACCCCAGCAGCTCCCCAAAGCTGATGCACTGGTTCCACGACTGTCTAGGCTTTCACCACCTGCCACTGAGCCCAGGTGAGGATCCAGAGCTGGGCCTGGAGGTGGCAGCAGGGTCTGGGCTTGGCGGTCTAAGGCTCACTGCCCTGCAGGGCCCTGTCGGCAGCGCTGTCCCCACCCTTGTGCTGGCAGAGTCCCTGCCAAGGGCCACCAGCGGACAGGACCAGGTGGAGCAGTTTCTGGCCCGGAACAGGGGACCTGGATTGCAGCACGTGGGGCTGTACACACCCAGTATCAAGGAAGCCATTGAAGGGGTGGCGGGGGCTGGGTGTCAGCTTCTGACTCCTCCTAAGGCCTACTACCAGCAGCCAGGCAAGGAGGAGCAGATCCTGGCTGCAGGGCAGGAGCCTAACCTGCTGGCCCAACAGGGAGTCTTGCTAGATGGTGACAGAGGCGAGTTTCTGCTTCAGGTCTTCACCAAGTCCCTGTTTGCAGAGGACACTTTCTTCCTGGAGCTGATCCAGAGACAGGGGGCCACTGGCTTTGGCCAGGGCAATATTCGGGCCCTGTGGGAGTCTGTGCAGGAGCAAGCTGCCAGGGTCCAAGAAGCCTGCAAAGGGCCCAAGCTGGATGCAGCCAGCTGTCCCGGAGCATTGGAAAGTTCAGCATAGGGCCTGCTGGAACTGAGGGACATTCACGGAGGCTTGGAGTAAATGCTTTTGTCTTTAGGGCTTCTATCTCATCAGTACCTGCCAGAAGCTGAAACTCTCACAGGGGTCCAAAGAGGTGGGATTTTTTTAACTGTGATATATTTCTCATATTGTCTGTATCTAATATATATGCAAAGTGTAAAGAATAGCAGAATTATATGATTAGGAAATAAAACATAACCAGCATTTCTGAATCCTCCTTATGTCTCTCTGACCTCATTTCTCTCCACCACACCTCCAATATTATGATTAAAAACCTGTTTTTCTGCAGTTTCACTCCATATATAATGTATCCCTAAACAAATGATCTAAATGGCAACCCACTCCAGCATTTTTGCCTAGAAAATTCCATGGATAGAGGAGCCTGGTGCGCTACAGTCCATGGGGTCGCCAAAGAGTCACTGAGCACAGGGGTCTAAGGCAAAATAAATTCTTTGTGCTTCCCTGCTCCCTAGGGAGAAGCCACTGCAGGAAGGAGGGGCTGAGTCAGGGCTAAGCCCAACCACCTGCTCTAGGGTGATAATGCAGCTCCAATCAGAGACCTGGCCAGACAGTGCTGGATGTAAGCCACTGGCACGGTCTCCTTGCAGCTGCCTTCTCCCTTTCTGGGGTTGTTGGAGGACAGAACACCTCCCTCCTCCATCTGTCCAGGGCTGGCTAGGAACTCAACAGAAGTCAGCACCAAACAGAACTCTACCACTTTCTGGGTCCCTCAGAGGTGAGGAATAAAGGGGCTCAGGAAAGGGTGGGAAGCCTCCAGAATGACTACAAAAATAAGCATTTTATTAAACAGGATTCTCAGCAGGGTGGAGGATTCCAAAGGCATCACTGGGCTGCAGTGTTGAGGCTGGGTGCATCAGTGGGGATGTGGGGCCGAAAGAAACTCTCCAGGACTTGCTGGCCTGGACTGGGTTTTTTCTGTTTGGACAGGGTGGCCACCTGGGATCTTTTGGAACCCTGTGCAGAAGACGAAGGAAGGAAACACCGAGGTGACAGTAGAGAGTCTGCCTTCCACCTCGCCCCCCGATACCACTGATCTAGCTCAGATTCTAGCCTTAATACTGTAAAGCTTCCATCCTGTTTCCAGTATCTAACTCTTCAATCAATCAATTCTTTAAAAGGCAGCCTGAGGTAGTCTTCCTAACAGGCAAATCTGACTCCTCTCTCCACCTAAAATCCTTCAGGGCCTTCACTGGCCTGGGCCAGTCCTGCTAACAACTCCAACTAATCCAACAGCTCACAGGCTGTATGGTACTTCACCTTGGCTCACACTACTCTTGGGCCAGGAAAGAATATCTTTACTGCTGATTCTCCTTCCAAACATGGAGAAAACGATTTAGTTCTAGGACCTAGATTACCAGCTGCTTCTTCCAAGCATCCATTCCTGATTCTTGTCTCCCAGATAGAAATGATAGCTCCCCACTTCATATCCCACAAAACTGAGTACAAACATTTCACACACTGTGACTCTACTGTCTCCATCATTTGCTCCGGTCCCCTTTCTACCTGTAAGGTCTTCAGGTCAAGAACTATTCCTCTTGCCCCAGTGAACTCTGTCATGCAGACTGTTCACCCAAACATGCATCACTTAACTCACTGAAAACCTGTAGATTTGGCCCTGAGCAGAGATGGCTGGGTGAGGGCCAAGAGACTCACCTTGCAGGTGCCAGGCTGTTGGCTCTCATACATCCGGAACACCTAGATAAGAAGAAGGAAGTGCAGGGCTGGCATCTTTCCCGAAAAGAGACAAACCCCTGTATTCTACCCTTAACTTCATGCCCCAGCACTTTTGTTTAAGATATGTTTTTCATCTGTTTACACAGTAACAGGTTTACATAGAACATGCAGGGAACAGGAAAAAACAAAGACAACAAAGGTAGTGCCTTTTTCATGGCGGTGGAAACGGCTGCAGTGTGAAAGTCCTCCCGGGTCAGCCAGCGAGCGCCAGGTGGTACAATGGTCACTGGGGTGTGTTCTTCCAGGGCCTGACCATATACTTGGTATGTCATCTTGATGTGAGAGAATGTGTGCACCACCTAGGAGGTGCCAAAAGGCTGAAACAGACCTGGAGATGTGGCCACAGAAGCCATCATTCCTGGTCATTCCGCTCCTCACTCACCTGCCCCAGGTGCTGAAGGCGCGAGTCCGGGAGGGGCCCCACCCAACTCTGCAGCTCCTGCAGCAGGGCCTCCCGCTGATGCTGCCCTGAGGCTTCCGCATTCACACTCACCGAGGGGAACTCCCACAGTCCTGCCAGCAGACCTGAGAGGAAGGGCAGCCCGGCGTGGGTGGGGCCTCAGCTGCTGCTGCCTCCATTTCCTCCCTGTTGCTCATGCCACCTCGCTGCACTCCCAGGGTCCAGGTACCTGAATTGGGCCTCTGCACCAGCAGAATGCGGGCACCCCCAAGAGCCTTGGGCTGCTCCAGAACACAGATGGCAGAGCACTCCTCCCTGGGGGGCTTGCGGCTGGCCTTTCTGGGAAAGTTGGTTACTCCCAGGGTTTGGTCCCAGGGCTCTGTGGGAGGCGCACACAGCGGGCACTGTCCAGTGTTGGGAGCTGGGAAGAGAGATCAAGAGCCTCACTCAGGCCGAGTGGGCTCAGGTGCCAAGCCCAAAGAGCAGGTCTTTGCCCAGCTCTGTAGAATCTGACTCAGTTGTAGGATGAAAGGGAATGAGGCTGCCACAGGCAGCTCCCTGACAACACAGGGAAGGGCTCCACTCACCACACTCCTCCACATCACAACTGCCTGGCAGGCTCTGTGAGGCTGAGAGCTGCTCCCGCTCCACCTGAGAGGCACAGACAGGGCAGGATGCCATGGGGCAGTGGTCACTCCCTAGGACCCCCGACTGCCTCCCTTCCTTGGGCGGCTCACCCTCTGGCGTGCCCGGCACAGGCTCTGCACGGGGCAGTGGCTGCAGAGTGGGCGCTGCGGGGTGCACACTATGGCCCCCAACTCCATGGCTGCTTGGTTAAAGTCCCCTGGCCGAGCTGGGTCCACCAGCTGCTGGGCTAGGCTCCTACAAGAAGGGAATATTGCTCTGAGCCAAAGACCCTTTGGAGACACCTCTTCCAACCTTCCCCTTTACCCTAGTAGCCTACCAGAGGTGCTGGGAGACAAGAGTGCTGGCAGGATCAGCACCTATGGCTCGGACACGGCACAGCACCCGTATGACGTTCCCATCCACCACTCCGGCGGCCTGGCACAGAGGAGTCCAGAGTCAGCCTGGTCTGGGAGGAAGGTGGGCGCGTACAATATGGGGGTGGGCAGTGGGCTCACCTGGCCAAAGGCTATGGAAGCAATAGCTCCAGCTGTGTACCGCCCTACCCCAGGTAGGAACTGCTGCAGGGTCTCTGCTGTACGTGGCATGTGGCCCCCCAGCTCCTCTACCACCTGATTGGAATGGGAAGGTTCATGGTTACGAGGCACCCAAGGTCCTGGAGCTCCCAGATTCCTCATCAACCCCTTACCTTCCGGGCTCCTTCCTGTAGCCACCGGCCTCGAGAGTAATAGCCCAGGCCGGCCCAGAGTTGGTTAACTTCCTGTGCGTGGGGTCAGAGGTCAGAGGGGTCAGGGATCGGTCCTCAGTAGTCCCCATTCCCCCTACCCTAGGGTGGTTCTCACCTCCAGGGAAGCACTTGCCAGGTCCTGTAGTGTTGGCCACTTCTACAGCCCGAAGACAGACAAAAAGAGATGAGGCCAAAGGTGAAGGAAGTGGAGGAGGCCTTATTTTATCCCCACCCTCAAGGAGTCACCTGGGGTCTGGACCATGACTGACCCTTCCCTTTGTTCCCGGAAGTCACCTGCATCCATCGGGTATAATAGTTGATCACGGTGGCAACCTGGGTCTGCTGCAGCATGACCTCTGAGACCCACACTGGGGAAGAGGGGCTGGCATGAGGACACCGCTGGCTGCCCTACTCTTAGCCCACAACTCCTAGACCCCAAACCTGAGGTCGTCTAGGCAAAGCAGCCCTACTCCAAGGAGATGTACTCACCAGCGTATGCCCGCTTGTCTAGGTCCACCTCACCCTCCACCTGCCAATGCAATCCCAGATTGGGCAGTTAGTGTGGAAGGGGCTGGGCACCAGCCTCCTACCTACCCCCTCACATCCATTGTCCTCCTACCAGCCTTCTCCAGGGTAGGTCCCGCTTCTTTCGGTCATACCAGCCCAGCAAGCTCTCCTGGAAGGCTGTGACCTCGGCCACATCTCTGAATAGATGGTATGGGGAGACAGAGGCCTGCAATAACGCCTTCTGCTGCCTGGCCAGCCCTGCTGGGGTTCCAGAAAACTCAGGGATCATCCCTGCACAGGCTGTGCACCAGAGGCCTGGTTTTAGGCTGTCCACTTAAGGCTTAAGGCTTAAGTGGACACCCCCACACCAATCCCTTGATTGAGCTCAGACCGGGAGGCCCCAGGGTTTTGTAGCCTATGTCAAGTTTCTAGCCTTTATTTCCCCAGGGAGGTACCCCTGGCTCCTTTGTCTCTGGATCATAACGAAAATCCAAGTTTCTGCCAAACATACACCTGTGGAGGGCCTTCCCATTCACAGAACACGTTCAGGCTGATAAACTCGTTGGATCCCATGAAAGCCAAGTGAGGAAGGAAATGCACAAACTACTGCTCCATGTCACTGATAGAAGGCATCTATTCAGAGCAATTATCCCAAAGTACAGAGCAAAGTCAGAATTAGATCCTTAATTAGTCCCTTAATGACTTGATACATACCATGCAATCTTCTCAGCCTGAATTTGCCCCCTTTCACGGCCAATTAAACCAGCCCCTGAGTCTGATTAGGACCCAGATCCTCACCACTGGGGGCAGACGGCTTGGCTTGGCTGCTGCCAAAGGCACATTTCTCCTTTCCCTCCTGGCTAGATGCCTGCTTCCTGCGACCACTTCGATTCCCCACAGCTGCTCGTGGCTTCTTCATGATCAGCTAGAACAGAATGGCCCAGCCAAAATATGTCAGTCACCATGAGGCTGAATCTTAGGGTCCTATAGAGGGTAAAGCTACCTCCTTCCCCACACCATTCATATAAAGTGTCTAGCTTTTCTCAAGCACTCCCTGGATGCTCATGGGCTTACTTACTCTTGGCTGGCTGTGGTACTGAGGTATGACCAGTAGGGCTGAACTTCTGCAAGTGGCCTTAGTAGAACCAGCATTAGTATACACCTGGAGACATAAATAAGAGGTCAAAACTGGGCTGAGTCAAGGACCAAAGCCTCCTGTGCAGGAGCATATGTGTATCCCTGGGAGCTCAGGTGTCAGAGGTTTATCTCCTTAGAGATGTAGCACATTTACACTGAAACAGCCTTTTTTTAAATTTTAATTGGAGGCTAGTTACTTTACAATATTGTAGTGGTTTTTGCCATACATTGACATGAATCAGCCAGGGGTTTACATGTGTTCCCCATCCTGAACCTCCCTCCCACCTCCCTCCCCATCCCATCCCTCTGGGTCATCCCGGTGCACTAGCCCTGAGTACCCTGTCTCATGCATTGAACCTAGACTGGCGATCTGTGAAACAGCCTTTAGTAATCATCTAGTCTAAACCTTCATCTTAGAGAAAGGAGAAACCTCAGTGATGATTTTAAAAATAAAATGCAAAGGGGAAAAAAAAAACAGAGAAACTAAGGATCAGAGAGGGTAAAAGATTTGCCTGAGAGCAGATGGCAAGTTGGGAAGAGGGGGAAATGAGCTATTTCTAATCTTCTACTGATTTAGTAAATCACAGCTGCCTATCCACTAGTAATGAGAAAACATCTGGTTGATCTTCACTGCTCCCTAACTGTTCTGGCTGCTGCTTTTACCTTTTATCTAACAGCTAAGTTAGTGAGTGTTATACATGCCAGATCCAATGTAAAAGCTTTACCAGAGTTCTTACTCAGTCTCTTTAACAATCTCATAAGGTATGTTCTAGGATTACCTCCATTTCAGTTACAAGGAAGCTGACGCTTGTGATTAAGCTTTTTGATTCAAACTCCAAAGGTCTGCCTGCAGAGCTATACTTGGCTCTGCTGCAGTCCATGCTGAAACTCTGGTTCAAACCCTCTCCTCAAACTTTCTGCTTCACACCTGATTTTCTTTCTTTTTTTTAAATTAAAGGGTAATTGTTTTACAGAATTTTGCTGTTCTCTGTCAAACTTCAACATGAATCACCCATTCAGTTCAGTTGTCCAGTCACGTCTGACTCTTTGCGACCCCATGAACTGCAGCACGCCAGGCCTCCCTGTCTATCACCAACTCCCGGAATCCACCCAAGCCCATGTCCATCGATTCAGTGATGCCATCCAACCATCTCATCCTCTGTCGTCCCCTTCTCCTCCTGCCCCCAGTCCCTCCCAGCATCAGGGTCTTTTCCAATGAGTCAGCTCTTCACATCAGGTGGCCAAAGTATTGGAGTTTGAGCTTCAACATCAGTCCTTCCAATGAACACCCAGGGCTGATCTCTTTTAGGATGGACTGGTTGGATCTCCTTGCAGTCCAAGGGACTCTCAAGAGTCTTCTCCAACACCACAGTTCAAAAGCATCAATTCTTCAACGCTCAGCTTTCTCTATAGTCCAACTCTCACATCCATACATGACCACTGGAAAAACCATAGCCTTGACTAGATGGACCTTTGTTGGCAAAGTAATGTCTCTGCTTTTTAATATGCTGTCTAGATTGGTCATAACTTTTCTTCCAAGGAGTAAGCGTCTTTTAGTTTCATGGCTGCAGTCACCATCTGCAGTGATTTTGGAGCCCAGAAAAATAAAGTCAGCCACTGTTTCCCCATCTATTTGCCATGAAGTGATGGGACCGGATGCCATGATCTTAGTTTTCTANCATCCAGCCATCTCATCCTCTGTCGTCCCCTTCTCCTCCTGCCCCCAATCCCTCCCAGCATCAGAGGCTTGTCCAATGAGCAATGAGGTGGCCAAAGTATTGGAGTTTCAGGTTTAGTATCATTCCTTCCAAAGAACACTCAGGGCTTATCTCTTTTAGGATGGACTGGTTGGATCTCCTTGCAGTCCAAGGGACTCTCAAGAGTCTTCTCCAACACCACAGTTCAAAAGCATCAATTCTTCAACGCTCAGCTTTCTCTATAGTCCAACTCTCACATCCATACATGACCACTGGAAAAACCATAGCCTTGACTAGATGGACCTTTGTTGGCAAAGTAATGTCTCTGCTTTTTAATATGCTGTCTAGATTGGTCATAACTTTTCTTCCAAGGAGTAAGCGTCTTTTAGTTTCATGGCTGCAGTCACCATCTGCAGTGATTTTGGAGCCCAGAAAAATAAAGTCAGCCACTGTTTCCCCATCTATTTGCCATGAAGTGATGGGACCGGATGCCATGATCTTAGTTTTCTAAATGTTGAGCTTTAAGCCACCTTTTCCCCTCTCCTCTTTCACTTTCATCAAGAGGCTCTTTAGTTCTTCTTCACTTTCTGCCATAAGGGTGGTGTCATCTGCATATCTGAGGTTATTGATATTTCTTCTGGCAATCTTGATTCCAGCTTGTGCTTCCTCCAGCCCAGCATTTCTCATGATGTACTCTGCATATAAGTTGAATAACCAGGGTGACAATATACAGCCTTGACGTATTCCTTTTCCTATTTCAAACCAGTTTTTTGTTCCATGTCCAGTTCTAACTGTTGCTTCCTGACCTGCATACAGGTTTCTCAAGAGGCAGGTCAGGTGGTCTGGCATTCCCATCTCTTTCAGAATTTTCCACAGTTTATTGTGATCCAAGGCTTTGGCATAGTCAGTAAAGCAGAAATAAGATGTTTTTCTGGAACTCTCTTGCTTTTTCAATGATCCAGCAGATGTTGGCAATTTGAATCAGCCATAGGTATACATATATCCCTCCCTTTCGAAACTCCCTTCCCATCCCAACTCTCTGGGTTAATACAGAGCCTCTGTTTGAGTTTCCTGAGCCATACAGCAAATTCCCGTTGGCTATCTATTTTACATATGGTAATGTAAGTTTCCATGTTACTCTTTCCATATATCTCACCCTCTCCTTCCCTCTTCCAATGTCCATAAGTATTCTCTATGTCTGTTTCTCCACTGTTGCCCTATAAATAAATCTTTCAGTACCATTTTTCTAGATTCCATATATATGTTAGAATACACTATTTATCTTTCTCTTTCTGACTCACTTCATTCTGTATAATAGGTTCTAGGTTCATCCACCTCATTAGAACTGACTCAAATGTGTTCCTTTTTATGGCTGAGTAATAATTCCATTTGGAGAAGGCAATGGCACCCCACTCCAGCACTCTTGCCTGGCAAATCCCATAGACGGAGGAGCCTGGTAGGCTGCAGTCCATGGGGTCGCTAAGAATTGGACACAGTTGAGCAACTTCACTTTTCACTTTCATGTATTGGAGAAGGAAATGGCAACCCACTGCAGTGTTCTTGCCTGGAGAATCCCAGGGACAAGTGAGCCTAGTGGGCTGCCATCTATGGGGTCGCACAGAGTCGGACACGACTGAAGTGACTTAGCAGCAATATTCCATTGTGTATATATACCACAACTTCTTTACCCACTTATCTATTGATGGACATCTAGGTTGCTTCCATATTCTAGCTATGCTTCACACCTCATTTTCATCAAAAGAGCTTGCTTCTGACTTCAGAAAAAAAGAACCAGTAAGTGAGCCTAGTGGGCTGCCATCTATGGGGTCGCACAGAGTCGGACACGACTGAAGTGACTTAGCAGCAATATTCCATTGTGTATATATACCACAACTTCTTTACCCACTTATCTATTGATGGACATCTAGGTTGCTTCCATATTCTAGCTATGCTTCACACCTCATTTTCATCAAAAGAGCTTGCTTCTGACTTCAGAAAAAAAGAACCAGCGCATAAACTTGTTTCCATCTGCACTTTCCTTCTCCTTTATCCCATTATATGGAGGAATGTTCTCTCCTCTTCCTCCAATCCCATCCACAAGACACACCCACTTCCTAGCAAAAGTTCCTTGACCAAACTCACTGACTTCCATAATTCCTTATGGAGTGCCTACTATGTGCCAAGCAGTTTTAGGTACTTGGAATATTTCAATAAATAAAACATCAAAGGTTTGGGCCTTCATAGAGTTTATGGGGTCTACAAAAAATAATGCACAAAATCAGCCAATGATATAGGATGTTAGGTGATAAAAACTAGCATAAACAGTCAAAGTAGACTTGTGAAGGGGATAAGAAATAAGTGAGGGTGGTGGAATGTTGCAATGTTAAAGAACGTGGTCAAGGTGGGCCTTGTTAGAGCAATATTTGACCAATGACTTAAAGCAGTTAAAGGAGTTATTCATATGGATGACTACCTGTGGGAAAGGCATCCTGAGAAGCTAGTCCAAAGGCCCTAAGCAGGATTCCTGGTGTGTTTGTAGACTGAGGAAGTCAGTGTGGTTAGAAATGGAAGGGGTGAGTAGTAGGTGAGGTCAAAGAGGTAAAGAAGGGGAAACTGAAAGTGGCTCAGCCATTTTGTGTCTGTAGCCCTCCAGGTTCCTCTATCCATGAACTTCTCCAGGCAAGAATACTGGGGTGGGTGCCATTTCAAACAAGATGGGGGGAATAGGATTACAAAGTACCTTATAGGCCGCCAGAGGACTTTGGCTGTCACACCCATTGCTCTCAGGAGCCAATTCTCTTAATGTATCTTTGCAGGATACAAACAGCTCAACCTGCTTCATCCCCTCAACCCACTGCACTCCAGCCATGGAAGTGAAGTCCCTCAGTCGTGTCCAACTCTTTGGGACCCCGTGGACTGTGGCCTACCAGGCTCCTCTCTCCATGGGATTCTCCAGGCAAGAATACTGGAGTGGGTTGCCATTTCCTTCTCCAGGGGATCTTCCCAACCCAGGGATCGAACCCAAGTCGCCCACATTGCAGGCAGACGCTTTAATCTCTGAGCCACCAGGGAAGCCCAGCCATGTTCGCCTGAAATAGTTGCTTCAATTCCCAAAGTGTTTGTCCACCTTGAGGCCTCACCCAGTTCATTTCCTCTGCTTGAACAGCTCCTGTTTTACCTAACATTTATTCACTCTTCAGGTCTAGACTTAAATGTCCAAATCAGATCGCCCCCCCCAAGTCTTACCCTCTTCTGTATTTCTCCATTGTTGCTCTTATACCAATCATCATTTCATGTTTATTTGTGATTCTTTGATCAGTGTCTGCTTTCCCCACTTAACTGTAAAATTCCATGCAAAAACTTGGCTGTCTTTTGTTGACTGTTGTGCACAGTGCCAGGCAAATTGCATAAAAAGTACCCCCTTTTTCCAGAATAGGAGAAATCCAAACAATTCAGAATGATGACGAAAAGATTCAGTAGAGAGAAAGGATGAACTGGAAACAACAAATAATCAGAGACATAAAAGGTTGAGTCCTTGGTGGAACTCTTGGGAAAGTTCTCTACGGTAGGGACAACTCTCAGTAGCAGAAATCAAATCCAAAACCCCTCAGGAACAACTATAACTCCTAACTGCTTACAAGCTGTCACTGCTGGAGCCTAATTCAAGTCCTTATTATCACGCGCGTCTATTGTTTCAAAAGTGTCCCCGCCAGCGGTCGCTTTCACCCTCCGCAGCCTCATCTCCTGTCCCCCTCCCCGCTCCTTTCACTTGCTGGAATGCAACGAGCTCTCCACCCTCCCTAGGAGCTTGCCTTTTCCCAAATCCTCCCCCTCCCCCCGCCCCCGCACACTCTCTAGTCTGCAAAACTCCTACGGTTGCTTTAAGCTTAGCTCAGGTATCATCTCATCCTCTACAGACTTAAAAGCCCCAACCCCCACCCCGGGGCAGAGTCGATGAAGACAGCGTAACACGAAAGCCTGCAATCCCGCCGGGTCGCACGGGAAGAAGGAATTACCTCCCGCGTGATCTCCCGCGCCAAGCTCAACGGCGAACTCCAGGGGGCGTGGCCCCGGCCAATTTTGGCGGCGAGCCAAACCACGCCGGCCAATAGGATTCCAGCGCGCGCCAGGCTGTCTCTTCCGCACCAGACCCAGGAGATCTTAAAGGAAGTCCGACCGTTCGGCGATTCTGGGCATGAGACCCCGCCCCATCCCCGACTGCAAGAGCCGAGACAGGAGACGAAGCGGAAGTCCCCCGTGCCTAGGGACGGCGAGGGACCCGCGGTGTCATGGCCGCCGACAGTGACGATGGCGCAGCCTCAGCTCCCGCGGTCTCAGACGGTGAGTGGCTTTCCCAGGGGCCGTTTTCAAAGCCTGTGCGCTCCGAGGCAGCGGAGGGCCTCGGACTCGTAGTTCTAAGAACCGGCCTCAAGTTTCAGAGGACTAGCGTCTTCTTTTGAATCAGCCACGAGGAGACTACATGTCCCGGTGTGCACCGCGGTACCACCTCCAAAAGCCTGGAGTGTTGGGAGGCTAGTTAGGACCCGTGGGGGCATGTCGGGAGATGTAGTTTGGAGTTTACAGCGCTGTTAATTGGGGGAGGTTGGGAGTTGTGGTCCACAGGAAGTGGGACGGATTGGGGCGTTACCTATTAGGCTCTTGCGTATACTGGCTACTGCCGCTTGTGGCTATGAGGCACCTTGGGAACGGTTACAGAGCGTTGTGGGATATCAACGGGCCTGAAGACCTCAAACCTTGCAAAATATTTCCTGCAGGATATGGGGAAAAGGAACCTCAACAGATTATCTAGTTCAGCCTTCCACTTTTACAGGTTTTGATGTTAAGGGGAAACATTTTCCTAGAATTTTACATCAGCCACTGGAAGACCCAAGCTTTCTCTCCCCAAATTCAGGGCACTGTTCACTCCAATTCTGTGTATAAAGCATATGCAGTATAACTCTTGAGGGGGAAGCTGCCCCTAGCCATGGCCTAGCTTGGTGTCTGTTCCCTTGGTTCTTTCCTGAGCATTAATATCTATCACCCTTCTTATCTCCAGATGGTGTCAGCCAAAGCACAAAATCTGGGGAGGAGCTAGTAGTCCAGGTTCCCGTGGTGGATGTGCAAAGTGACAACTTCAAGGAGATGTGGCCATCCCTCCTCCTGGCCATAAAGACGGCTAACTTTGTGGCTGTGGACACGGTGAGAGCTAGGGAACTGGGAGAGCAGGTAGTGGTTAAAGGGCTGGTACTGCAGCACCTAACAGCTCTCCCTTTACTGATCCATAGGAACTGAGTGGGCTTGGGGACAGGAAATGTTTGCTGAACCAGTAAGTATAAGCCCTGATCTCTTTAGTCCTGGCATGGAGTGGAGGTCACAGTCCTGGGTGGTTTGGGTCTTTCATGAGGCTAACTCCCAACCACAGCCACCCCCAAACCCAACCCCAAGGTGCATCGAGGAACGTTACAAGGCCGTGTGTCATGCTGCCAGGACCCGTTCCATCCTCTCCCTGGGCCTCGCCTGCTTCAAGCAGCAGCCAGACAAGGTATGGGTTACTCTTATCCTCATCCCAGATCTGTGGCAAGGGAAGGAGGGATTAAGATACTGAGGAACATCAGCTATGAGGTTTTTTTTCTCCTAAGGCTGGATGTAGCAGAATCTCTTTTTCTCCCAGGGTGAACACTCATACCTGGCCCAAGTGTTCAATCTGACCCTACTGTGCATGGAAGAGTATGTCATAGAACCAAAGTCTGTGCAGTTCCTGGTACAGCATGGCTTCAACTTCAACCGGCAGTACGCTCAGGGAATCCCCTACCACAAGGGCAATGACAAGGTAGATCTTCAGCTTTGAGACTGCCTCTTCTGTGAATTCATTTCCTACTACTCTAGGCTGGGTACACTGGGGAGGATCTGCTTCTTAGGGAATATGGGGACTCACCAGTGACAGAGCTGGAGAAACAAGATTGATATACTGGTGAATAGCAGTAAATTAGATGAAAGCAAGGGAGAACTTTCCAGGTGAGGCTGCCTGGGACAGGTGTCCTGCAAAAGAGGTTCCCTAAGGCACTCTATCCTTCTTGATGACCCCTTTCTTTCCACCTAGGGTGATGAGAGTCAGAGGCAGTCAGTGAGGACACTGTTCCTGGAGCTGATCCGGGCCCGCCGGCCCCTGGTACTACACAACGGTCTGATAGACTTGGTGTTCCTCTACCAGAACTTTTACGCACACCTGCCTGAGAACTTGGGAACATTCACTGCTGATCTTTGTGAAATGTTCCCCGCTGGCATTTATGACACCAAATATGCTGCTGAGTTTCATGCCCGCTTTCTGGCCTCCTACCTAGAATATGCCTTCCGGAAATGGTGAGGGACTGGTTGAGGGAACAGGGTGGGGCCTGGCATAAGCCTGCTCAGTGTCATTCACTTAAGATATTCAGTGAGTGCCTACCATGGGCCAGGCACTGCTTTAGTGCCAAGGGTTCAGCAGTGAACAGAACAGACAAAAACCCCTACTCTCACGGAACTTACATGCTAGTGGACCTATATCCTTTTGTGATGTTGCAGTGAGCGGGAAAATGGGAAGCAGCGGGCAGCTGGCAGCCCACATCTGACCCTGGAGTTCTGCAGCTATCCTTCTAGCATGAGGGCCCATATTGATTACCGCTGCTGTGCGCCACCCCCCACCTACCGTACTCATTCCACCAGCATCTGTGACAACTTCTCGGTGAGCACACTTGCCCATTTACTGGGGAAGGGACTTTGATGCCTGGAAACTCTCTCTAAGCTTCTTTCCTACCTCTAGGCCTATGGTTGGTGCCCCCTGGGACCACAGTGTCCTCGGTCCCATGATATTGACCTTATCATTGACACCGATGAAGCTGCGCTGGAGGACAAGAGGCGACGGAGACGACGTAAGGAAAAACGGCGGAGGGCTTTGTTGGGCCTGCCTGGGAAACAGCCTTCTAGGGAAGCTGAAGACAGTCCTCCTACCAAGCAGGTCTGTAAGGACAACCTCAAGCCTGAGGAAACTGAGCAGGAGGTGGCTGAGGATGAGACTGGGACCCAACCTGGCTCAGAGCAAGGTCACACAAATGACCTAGAGATGGAGCCTAAAGCAACAAGTGCTGAGACAACTGACATGGCCACCTCAGACGTGCCAGAAAGGCAAGTCACAACTGACATGACCACCTCAGAAGCGCCAGAGAGGCAAGTCAGTGCTAACCCAGTGCCTGGGGATGGACTGCATCGGGCTGGTTTTGATGCCTTTATGACAGGTTATGTGATGGCCTATGTGGGAGTGAGCAGAGGATCCCAGCCCTGTAGCTCTGAACCATGGCTACCTGAATGTCACAACAAGGTATACCTGAGTGGCAAAGCTGTCCCCCTCACAGTGGTGAAGAGCCAGTTTTCCCGTTCTTCCAAAGCCCACAACCAGAAGATGAAGCTGGCTTGGGGCAGCAGCTGACCCAACTTCTACGCAGCACTCAGGGCCTAGGAAGAGAAGCTGAGAGTGGATCAGAGGGGTCTGGATCCCTTTAGCCTGTGAGTGACTTAATCCCAACTACTCGGGGAAAGGATGGGATCCTGGCAGAGATACTGTTGCACTGCTCTGGCATTTCTGCCTTTACCCCAGAGGCTGAAGAACAAGGGTACAAGTAAGAAGGCTGACCAGCACCTGTAACACCGACTTTATTCATTTTTAAATCTCAAAGTGTCCTGGGAAAGTTTTACCAAAAAAAAAAANGAAGACAGTCCTCCTACCAAGCAGGTCTGTAAGGACAACCTCAAGCCTGAGGAAACTGAGCAGGAGGTGGCTGAGGATGAGACTGGGACCCAACCTGGCTCAGAGCAAGGTCACACAAATGACCTAGAGATGGAGCCTAAAGCAACAAGTGCTGAGACAACTGACATGGCCACCTCAGACGTGCCAGAAAGGCAAGTCACAACTGACATGACCACCTCAGAAGCGCCAGAGAGGCAAGTCAGTGCTAACCCAGTGCCTGGGGATGGACTGCATCGGGCTGGTTTTGATGCCTTTATGACAGGTTATGTGATGGCCTATGTGGGAGTGAGCAGAGGATCCCAGCCCTGTAGCTCTGAACCATGGCTACCTGAATGTCACAACAAGGTATACCTGAGTGGCAAAGCTGTCCCCCTCACAGTGGTGAAGAGCCAGTTTTCCCGTTCTTCCAAAGCCCACAACCAGAAGATGAAGCTGGCTTGGGGCAGCAGCTGACCCAACTTCTACGCAGCACTCAGGGCCTAGGAAGAGAAGCTGAGAGTGGATCAGAGGGGTCTGGATCCCTTTAGCCTGTGAGTGACTTAATCCCAACTACTCGGGGAAAGGATGGGATCCTGGCAGAGATACTGTTGCACTGCTCTGGCATTTCTGCCTTTACCCCAGAGGCTGAAGAACAAGGGTACAAGTAAGAAGGCTGACCAGCACCTGTAACACCGACTTTATTCATTTTTAAATCTCAAAGTGTCCTGGGAAAGTTTTACCAAAAAAAAAAAGAAAACCAGAAACAAGATATGAAAATATCTGACCAGCTTCATCTTTGGTTATTTCTTATTGTGGTTCTATTAGGACAGACTGTTCCCATAGTTCCGGCCATAGCAGAAAGGGAAGAAATCAGTCCATGTATAAACCAGTTGGGTATATCATGTGTCGACAAATTCACAGAGCAGGCCCTAGGGCCTACAATATCAGCCCCACTCCCAACCACAAGGTTGAAAGTCTTTTAGGGCAGAACATTAAGACTCCTTCATAAATATGAAAATAGATTAATCAACTGGAAAAGATCTTTGAATAGGTTAGCTGAGAGCCATGACCACCACTCTGCCTTGCCTTGCATAGAAATGTAGTGACATGGTCTGGCTGTGCAGTAAGTGCAAACAGCAATTATTATTCAAGTGTCTTAGACATTCTGGCAAGAAGCACCCCAGTCTTCAGGTCTGAGAAATAGCCATGCCCTTTATGATCTCCTGGTCAGTTCCAGGTTCCATCCATTAGCTTATATGCCCCAGGAAAGGGCAAGAAACAGACCGGGGGTAGGAGAAGAACCTGGGGTAATAGCTGCCTGCCAGCTCACAGGAACTAGGAATCCTCTGGTCCTGTCGGGAAGTCTCGGGGATCTGGTGGGAGCCAGAGCTCCTTGCTGGATTTCAGAGGCTTCGTATCAGCCATTGGCCCTAACTGGGAATGTCTCTCATGGCTACCTCACCTCACATAGCCACTGGGCAGCAGGAGCCTCACAGATGAGTCTGGCTTGGCTTAGCTTGCGTGCTCTGTGGGCCCCCGGGAAGAGTAGGCTTTGCACCAAGGGGGCCCTGTGGCTTCAGCTGAAGATCTGTCCCCAAGGTGAGGTGGGGATGAACTCTGCTCACCCATCCTGTTTTCCCTGGGTCCTCAGGCCCACGCCTGAGACAGAGAAGGGGACTGGAGCCAAGTCTCTTGGCCTTTCTTCTTCCACCTCCATCTCCTCAGGGGCTGACCCCCTGGGGCCTGGGCCCAAAACCATTTTCTTCCTGGGGGTTGGAGCAGTCCATGGCTTCATGGGCTGGAGCAGCTGGCTGGGTGGATGCTCGGAATGGTGGGATCTCCCTTACTCTGTACTTGTGACTGCTGAGGCGTGGTGGGGGACCATCAGATAGTGATTCTTCCCGGCCCACAAATGGACAAGCCTGATGCAAGAACTCAGGTGAACTAGGTAAAGAACGCCACCGGCGAGCAGGTGGGCCCAGGGGCTCCTGCCAGTCAGCTATGGGCATCGTTCCAGGCCCTGGTGCATCCAGGTCAAATACCAGGGAGATGACAGATTTGCTGGGCAGGTCAAAGAACTTGATCTTGCCACCTTTGAGGTCCTGGCGAGCACTGAAAGGGTTGACTTTGGGGGCTCGGGCAGCACCAACTCGTTGTGGCTGGTAGTAGGGATCCAAGACGTTCACTGTACGTGGGGGCTTATTGAAGAAAATGTCTGACTGGCTTCGAGACAGCCAGATGGTACGTCTTGGGTGTGGGGACTTAGGAGGTATCTTGTCATCCAGTAAGCTCAGTTGCTTCACCCCAGGTCCTTTCTCCAAGAGTCCTGAAGAATAGTGAGTCAAGTCAGCGTTTCTAGTCATAACAAATAGAAGCAATATCTCGTACACAATGTGTTACCACTTGAGAAAGCAAAGGTAGATACTGTTGTCCCCATTCAACAATGAGAAAACAGACTCAGAAGGGAGGCGGTATGCTAGCACAGAGCTCCATGACTTTTCCCATCATTCCCTGCTTCTTTGCCTTTCTTCTGTACATGGGGTCCTGTGATCACAGCCCTAGAGTGGAAGCCCCTTTGCCCCCCACCATCCTAGTATCCTCCCATGGGTTCAGGCTGGACATTCTGGTTTCATCTCTTACCCTTGGCTGTGGGCTGCAGCTTCCTGTCCCTCTCCAGCTCCTCCTCCTGTAGGCGGCTGAGAATTTCCTTCAAGGTCTTCCCAATCTCCACAAAGGATGGGCGTAGTTTGGGGTCCATCTGTAGTCATCCACAGCAGCCATTAGCCCTGATCTATCTTCCATCCCGAGGATGGCATTTGAGTCTGTTTCTGGCATCTTTTGAGAGTCAGATGTGTATCTAAGAGATCTTTTCTGAAGGTTTCAGACCATAAGACTGAGCCCCAGAGTGAAGGTCAGAGAAGATGCTATTGTCTAGTACCCTCCCCTATCTCGGCGGCCTTTCTATGTCTTGTCCCTCCAAAAGTGGGTGTTCACATTGGTTGGTTCTATTTGTTCTGCAGCTAACATGTTTCTGGAAGCCACCTGGACCAGTCCCAGCTACCCCTTAGTCATAACTGGTAGGTGCGGCCCCAGACCTAAAATGCTAACAAGAGCCTTTCTTATGGGCCTTGGACCAGTTGGATGCATGGTCCAACTAAAACCTGACCAAAGCTCCATCAATATCCAAGAAAAGGGGCAGTAGGTTTACATTACAAGCTGAGGACTGGATAATACAAAGCAATTTTCCTTTCCTTGGTCCAAGGCTCTGGGCCAGAGTCCAACAGGCCCAGAGGAAGGAACACAGGCACTGCCACTCATCACTGAGAAAGAGGTCCCTCATGAGGCTAATTAGCAGCCTCTCCCTATGGTCCTAACCAGGTGAACAGGGTTCAGCCAGCCCCAACCAAAGCCCAGGAAAAAAGATACTCACATTACAGCAGTTGAAGGTGAGCTGCAGAAAGTCTGGGGGACAGTCTCCCACCATGTGCTGGAAAGCATCATAGTCTAGCCCAAAATTCTGTGGATGGGTATGGTGGAGAAGGAACAGGGACATGGGTAGACAGGTCATTAACCCCTCCACCCATGCTGGCCTGCTCCGGAGAGGTGGAGAACCGCCCCAGAGAAGCCACAGACTAAGTTCCAGGAACTCCACCACAAGAAAATAAAAAACTCCATGGCCTCGAAAGCAGCCCCATCCCAGTGGCACTGATCCCCATCCTGGAGCTCACCTCTGTTCGGGGAAGATAGTCTGGATCAGCCTGGATGCGGGCGATGATCTCACAGAGGATGATACCATAANTTCCAGGAACTCCACCACAAGAAAATAAAAAACTCCATGGCCTCGAAAGCAGCCCCATCCCAGTGGCACTGATCCCCATCCTGGAGCTCACCTCTGTTCGGGGAAGATAGTCTGGATCAGCCTGGATGCGGGCGATGATCTCACAGAGGATGATACCATAAGAGAACACGTCCGCCTGGTGGGTAGTGAGATCTCAGTTTCCCTCGATGGGGTAAGAGGTGGGGTTTCTGCCTCTCAGGTTCACTAGCCCAGGCCTAGGCCCTACTGACCATGTGCTCAGTTGCTCAGTCATGTCTTAACTCTTTGTGACTCTGGACTATAGCCCGCCAGGCTCCTCTGTGAGATTTCCCAGGTATCTTCCTGACCCAGGGTTCAAACCCACATCTCCTGCATTTGCAGGGGGATTCTTAACCACTGAGCCATCAGGAAGTGGAATGAAATACTGACCATATTTCATTCAGTTCATTCACCAGGCAGCTGACAGGTACCAGTGCTGATTTTGCAGGAAGGATATAGATCCTTTACCCTATACGTGAAGGGTGATCCAAGAGACTTTATGCTAAGAATGGATTCTACAGAGAATCAGGCCTTGGGGTCCCCAGACTCACCTTCCCCAGACTTACCTTTTCATTGTAAGGCTCATCTCGGAGAACCTCAGGTGCCATCCAGAAGGGTGAGCCCACCACAGCTAGCTTCTCACTTCCTGTGCTGTGGGGTAAGATTGTATGGAAAATGAGCTTGTCACTGGTGAGTGCAATGGGAGATCTGACTGTTGGGAATTTCTCTCCCCCAAGGATGGGCACACCAGAACTGACTGAATTCAGGGAGCTGAGATTGGGCTGTGACCAAGTCCTAGCCTCTGAAGAGGACGCTGGAGTCTTCCCCTTTGCCTCAGTCCCTTCAGTGACCCCAGCACCCAGTAGGGCTACCCACCTGACATCAGGGATCTTCTCAGCCAGGCCAAAGTCAGCTACCACTGCAGAGTAACCATTTTCATCCCTCTTTATCAGGCAGTTCTAGGGTTCCCAAAGAAGAAGACGTGGCTCAGAAGAGGGGACCAGCCAGCCATAGAGTTTCCCACCACCCCTCCCTACTACCACAGGGTACCTTGTCCTTTTGCTTCTTGGTAAAATCATGCTCTTGGGCTGACCCCAGTGGGGCTCTGATAGCCATGTGAGATGAGTTAGGCCTGGATCTTGGGTGTCTGCCCTAGGATTCATACCATGCTCCAAACACAAATATTTATCTTTGTTTTCCATGTGCTAGGGAAGGTTCTAAGTATCAAAGATACCACAGTAAACAGAAACTCTTCTTCTCTTGGAGATTATAATCTAGTGGAAGAAGACAGATTATCAGACCCTGACCTCCCTTCATTCTTCAGAAGATAGAGACTCAAAGACCAGGCCTGACCTTGCCAAGTAATGTATGCACAGGACAAGTGCCCAAGCCAACTTTCACTGCCCACAAGATCACAACCACCCTCTCCTCTAGCATTAAAATTCCATGATCTGGCTCTGTTCTGTGATCTGAGCCCCTGGTACCCCTATGTACATATCTTCATCCACACTTCTTATAGACAAACCTGAACAGGCCCTTCAAACCTTTGCCTTTGCTTTTACTTTTTCTTTCCATTTGGAATATTCTCTCAATTCTTTTTTCCTCAGAAAATTTAGTGTGCTTTAAGGTAAGCTTACCTTTCCAGTCCTGACCTCTCTAGTTCTCACCTTCAGCTTTCTCAACTTCATTAACTCCTCCCTGCCACTTCCTCTTACAGCCTAGCAGAGAGGCCATCAGCCTCTCAGGGGCAAATTCAGGTTTGGGCCTTCCTCACAGTATTCAATTTATGAGAGAGGTTCAAGATAAGCTTGTTGAACAAATGCTGCTATCTCCAGAGAAAGGATGAACCGAAATTACTTTAAGCATAAAGCAGCAACGAGCTCTCCCCAAATATCATTCAAAATGGACCTACACCACTCTGGCTCAGGAGGCACCTCATTCCATCCCCGCCTTCCTCCAGGGGCAGCAGAGAACAGGGATCCTTGGCTCACAGGGACATTTCTGGGACTGGCAAGGCCCTCTAGCCCTCCCTCTTCCTCAACCTTGGCACATAGTTGCCAAGGCATTGCTAAGTCACCTGGTTACTTCACATCAGGTACAAAGTAGTCCCTTACTCTGGCCTTGATGTGATCACACTATGCTCTCTTTTTCTGAGCTGGAAGCAGCCTGTGATTTCATTACATCTACTGCCCTCATTTCCTGATAGACATAACTGTCTCTGGCTTCTAAGCAGACCTGTCCTTGTGCTTGACCTGGCTTCAGACCTTCCATCAGTCCCCTGGCTCAGCAATCTACCACCCCCACCCCAGCTCCTTGACTTTACAATCTATGAGAAGATGGGTTCTAAGCCAGCCTGTCTATTAGACAGCCGGAGTCTAGGCTATTGGGCACTGGCTTGTGAGGCAGTGGCGGCTCAGATCTGTTGCTTGTTTTCCTCCCCTCCCCCTGTTCTTTCATCAACAACTCAGGCTCCTGTCTCCAAGGATCAGTCTAAAGTCCTGTTTACTACTGGCTTTACAGCCCTCAGAAACAATCCTGCGAATTTCAGCTTAGGCACAGCAGTAAGAACAGGGCACGGCCGGTAGCCCTTATCAAAGCTGTTCAGTTTCTGTCCCATCTTCACAATCATGAAGCCCTCTCGTACACTCACTGTAGACCAACCATCCAGGAGGAAGTGACTTACAGCAGCTTCTCTCAGCCACTGAAAGATGGCTACGGCAAGGTTGATCAGGGCCCCACAACGTGGGTGAGCCTGCCTAGCCCAGTCTGCCTCTGATTTGGAATGTGACTCCTGCCTCTCTTAAAGCTTCTCCATAGCCAGCAGCCAGGCACTGGAGCCAAAGACAAAGATGGAATACTGAAAACCAAAAGAGCCAACTTTAGGAGTCTGTATCTGAGGTGATAAGGAAAATGGGGAGGAACCCTGACCAGGATTAACTCCTATGGGGTTTTTCAATAAACTCCTGAGCCTGCCTTTAGTGGGGTCTAGACTAGTGAAGTCTGGCTGGCAACACTTGGTGTTTTTACTTCCTCATCTCCCACCCCTTCCTCACTGGCTTCTGCTGGAAGTGTTCTCCCTGAGGATCCCTCTGAGTTCCATGGCATTAAACTCAATAAACAAAATCAGTCCTTAGTATTACTTGATTTTGCTGCTGTTGACATTGCTGATTATTTCCTTCAGCATTTTTATATATGATTCAGGAATCCTATCAATGCTGGGCATGTAGAGACTAAGCCATTGTGGTCCTGGAGCAAACAGACTAGCTATCAAAGGCTAATTACAGGCTACTTCTGTTGCTTTTGAGTCTTCTCTCCTGGCTTCTATGACACTATAGATTGCCTTCTCTACCTTTGGCTACTCTGAACACTCTAGGGCAGGCCCTCCCTCCCATTCCCCCCAAGGGTGATGGTCTCAGGGTTCTCCTAGGCCTATAGCTTGTGCTCTATTGTGGAGACTATTCCACATTGCTTTTCTAATTACCACTTCTGTACTGATGACTCCCAAATGTATATCCTCAGCACTGACCTTTATTTCTCAATCTTCAGCTTTGCACATCCAGTCTATATCTGGATGACATCTGGATTATTCACACTAAACTCTCTACATGCAAACCTGAACTCCTCTTTTTTCCCCCAAAACTAAATCTCTAGCTGTATTTTTATGTCAGCTAGTACTGCTGTTTCCCACCCAGTTTGCTAAGCTAGAAACTTGGGATTCACCTAGACTTTCCACTCTTAACTCCAAATAATTTTAGCTTCTAAATGTTTTCAAATCGCCCCCTTCTTTTTCATCCCCATGACTGTTGCCTTAATTCAGGTTCTCCTCTGAATACTCCAATATTCCACATGGTCTCTGCCTAGGCTAGGCTTGATCTCCATAATCCACCTTCCTCACTTCTGCCAGCATGATCTTTGTAAAATGCAAATCTGTGTTACCTACTTAAAAGCCAACAATAATATATTGTATGATTCTATTGCTCTGAAATGTCCAGATTAAGCAAAGCTATAGAAACTGAAAAAAGATTAGTGGCTGCCAAAAGCTGAAGGGAGGGGAGAACAGGGCATGGGGTTTTCCTTTTGGAACGATGAAAAGATTTGTAATTAATAGTGGTGATAATTGAATATACGAAAAACCACTGAAATGTATACTTTGGAAGGATGAATTTTATTTTATGTGAGTAATATCTCAAAAAAGCTGTTATTTAAAAGAAGCCAACAATGGTTCTTCATTTCCTATCTAGCAGATAAAATCCAGGTTAGATAGTATATGATCAGACTCCTCTGCTTTCAATTCTTATCCCCTACCACTTCAGCCTCAGTCTGCATATCATACTGTTCATGTCTCTATGCCTTTGTTTATGCCGTTCATCTGATCTGATCTGGAGTATAACCCCACCACATACACAATGTGGGCTGCCACGCCCTCTTCCAGGGGATCTTCCCAACCCAGGGATCGAACCCAGGTCTCGCACACAGGGCTTCCCTGGTGGCTCAGTCAGTAAAGAACCTGCCTGCAATGTGGGAGACATGGGTTTGATCCTTGGGTTGGGAAAATCCCCTGGAGGAGAGCATGGCAACGCACTCCAGTACTTATGCCTGGAGAATCCCCATGGACAGAGGAGCCTGGCAGGCTGCAGTCCAGGGGATCACAAAGAATCAGACATGACTAAGCAACTAAGCACACACACACAATACTTACTAAGTAGAATTCAATTTTCAAGATTCAGCTCATGCATCACCTTCTCCAAGAAGTCTTCTCTGTACCCTCAGGTTAGGTTCAATATCCTTTCCAAAGTATCCTTTGCATTCTCTTCTCTCTAACCTTAGCATTTGACCTAAGTGTTTCTATAGTCCCTTCCTATAGCTATAGGCTGTACGCCATATACTAAAAGATTCAACAAAGCAGCAATATCTTAAGAGCGAAGTGCCTTCGAGAATATTTCCTAGCTGCTTGTGCAAGGGAAAGACTGTCTACTTCTGCCTGTGTGGTACCTTACAAATTAATTGTAAAACACTATTCATAAACTAGTCCAAGTGATTCAAACAACCTTGTCAGGTGGGCAGATCTGAGATTTTTACATTTAAGATGAGAAAAGTGAAGCTTACAACTATGAGTGGTAAAGATGTGGGTCTCCTGATTCTAATAGGATCCCCCACTAATGATTCTGACCTTTCCATAAAAACTGGTTGAAAAGTTTTCCACTAGAGACAGCAAGGCTATGGCAGGAACACTAGTCTTAAGACAGAAGCAGAGGCCCAGGCCCATGGAGAAGGCAGCACTGTTTGTGCAGGCAATACAGTAAGACCCCTTCATCTGGGATGCTAGCCCCAACCTCCAAAGCCGATTAATCCAAGGGCACCTACTGTAATGCTTGCATTTCTCACCCAGCTTGGACATGGCCGCAGTACAGACTAACTACAGAGCACAAAATATGAACTCAGACCACTGTGGGGCTCTGAAGAACCTAGACTAATTTTCAGGCTGTGCGGGATACAAAGTCCATTAAATCAAGCTGAAGAATGCTTTATTCAAAAGTATGCCTGGAGTAAGCAACAGACATAAGAAAGGCCCAGTCAGATTTCCCTGAGGTGAGAGGTGACCTTTTCTGGTTCAAAGAGGAGCCCAGGCACTGCTGCCACCTGGCTCCCATTCCTCTTTGTCCTCACTCCTATTATAATACATCACACAGTAGCAGAGAGACTTACATGTCTGCCTCTTCAAAGGGCAGAGACTGATCCTATTATCTCTGTATCTCTAACCTAGCAGAGACATGCAGAAAGAACTCGGCCAAAGTTTGTCATGTGAAAGTCTGACAAATAAAGCTTCTTTCGAAAGCAAGTGAAAAGGCACACACTAATCATACATTCGACTCTCCATGATGGGGACCAAGCTGACAGATTCAAAAGGTGGCCATGAACGCATTTCTGTAAGCCAGCACAAACCCTTCAGGACTGGGCCAGAGGAGACACCTGAGAGCAGATCCTGAGGGCTCCTAGAACAGCTGCACGTCTGTACTGGCACTGAATAAAACCACTCAAACAGAGAAATGCCAGGTCCATTTGTAAGTGTTAGCTCTAAGCTAAAGCTATTTCTATAACAACAAAAAAATGGCTTTCTGTGTGCCAACACCTCTCTCCCCTTACCCCCAACAAAGTCACTCCATAAATCCGGTTAGAAAGAAAGTACTGATTCTATGTCTCAAGAAAGGTTAAAAGTTTCTTTTCACAGCACAGCCAGATCAAAGACTGAACTGCCCTCCTAAATGTCCCAGAGACAACTAGAGTCCAACCTGGAGAAGACTGTCTGCTTTTCTCTAATGTGTCCTGTCCCTTCCTCTCCATTCCACCACATGATCCTATACTTTCTCCACAGTTCTTGGGAAGTAATCTGCTCACATATCTGTATCTCCAACTTGACTCAGAGCCCATGGATGGTACAAATTAGGTTCCAATAACTTCTATCTCCTCTAAGAGCACAGTATAAGTGGTTCCAAAAGGCTGTTGATGGTTCTCATTATCAAAAGTGACTACAGAGTGCCCTAACACGCACTCTCTGCATCCTCCAGCATTCAACTCTGTCTCTGATTCCTGTTCTCTTCAGTCTCTGAAACCCTCTTGAGTTTGATGTGTGACACAGGGAACCGAAAGCCAGTGCTCTGTGAAAATCTAGATGAGCAGGATGGGGAGGGAGCTGGGAGGGGCATTCAAGAGGGGAGGGACACATGTATAGCTAATGCCAATGCATGTTGATGTATGGCAAGGACCATCACAATACTGCAATTATCCTCTAATTTTAAAATATATATATTTAAAAACAAACAAAGAAGCCCTCCTTAGCTGCCATTTTTACAATACATACAATATGACAAACCCAGACAGAACCACACTAGCACAATGGGATAAAATATTTTGGGGGCACAGAATGGAATATGATGAGTTCCTCCAGAAAACCAAGGTACCTTAGTCTACTGATTTTTTTTCGCTGAAAACCCATAGTCTATAGCTGAACACTCAATTATAAAATGCTATGAACTTTTCTAGTCCATTCTGAAGGAGATCAGCCCTGGGATTTCTTTGGAGGGAATGATGCTGAAGCTGAAATTCCAGTACTTTGGCCACNTGGAAAAGATCCTGATGCTGGGAAAGACTGAAGGCAGGAGAAGGGGATGACAGAGGATGAGATGGTTGGATGGAATCACCGACTCAATGGACATGAGTTTGAGCAAGCTCCGAGTACTGGTGATGGACAGGGAAGCTTGGCGTGCTGCAGTCCATGGGGTGGCAAAGAGTTGGACATGACTGAGCGACTGAACTGAGGATATGCCATCAGAATGTCAATATGACCTCTACAAGGTCAGTTAATAGATGAGGGCTGAAAACCAAAATCAGTTCAGAAAACTAAACCTATCGTTATGCTTCTAGAGTAAAGGAACATGTAGATGATTTATTGTTTGCAACTACTGTAAGTTACTAATTTAAAACAAAGGTCCCATTTTCTCTCCATTTAACAATTCTTTTTGTTTGTTTGTTTTTAAGATATTTCAAAGGATAGCAAGTTTTAAAACAGAGGAAAATTAATGGTTCTTAGATCATAATATGCCCTTGACAACAGTTTTTGAGAAGTTAATTATTATGGGAGAAAAAATTTAGCTAAAGTCATCATGTTGAAAATTAGACATTTTTAAATGATATGTTATTCATTTAGTTTTAAGGCAAGTAAATAGAACAAAACATTATATTAAATTATATAATTTAGCATAAGACTGTACTCCCTTTGGGTACTCCTGTGAGTAAGATCTTGCACTCCTTTAGAAAAGTATGACAGGTACCTAAATAAAATGTATGTTGTAAAAGGATTTTTTTTAAGCTTTATCTTAAACTTATTTCAGATATTTTTGTCCAAGTGTGCAAAATATGTCCAGAACATGAAACTGACATTTTGTTAGTTACTAAATAAGCTAGCTTGTGATTATTTTTACTTTGAATAATTTAAATGTGTATGGTGTGTGTGCTAAGTTGCTTCAGTTGTGTCTGATTCTGTGCAACCCTACAGACTGTACTTCCCTAGTGGCTCAGACAGTAAAGAATCCTCCTGCAATGCGGGAAACCTGGCTCCAGTCTCTGGGTTGGGAAGATCCCTTGGAGAAAGGAATGGCTACTCACTCCAATATTTTCCCTGGAGAAATGCATGGAGAGAGCAGCATGTCAGTCTACAGTCCATGGGGTCGCAAAGAGTCAGACATGACTGAGCAACTTTTACTTTCGCTGTGGACTGCAGCCTTCAGGCTTGCCTCCTCTGTCCATGGCATTCTCCAGGCCAGAACACCAGCTATGCCCTCCTCCAGTGGATCTTCCTAACCCAGGTATCAAACCTGGAATAATTTAAATATTATTAAAATATTAAAATTATCTTATAAATGAATATGGGCAATTTTAAATTAGGAATACCCATAAGGAAAAAAATAAATTGAGGTAAAATGTCAACAAATGAGTGGGAGGCAGCTCTTTTTCCATACTACAATCTCTAGCTATAACTGCATCATCCAAATTGAGAAAATATCCCCAACCTAAGTCAAGTGATGAAGTACAGCTATTAGAACTGTATAGAGAAATAGAGAAAGACCCTGCAGGCTGTGTTCACAGTGAGTTAAGTGAAGTTCCACAGGTTGGGCAGTTCATATTCATGCACTCAAGTGACCTTGAGCCTTGTGATACTGCCTACCCTGGTGGAGGAGTGACCGGGTGGTAATGAACGATAGCAGAATGTGCCTCCACAAAGTACACCCACTTGGTGTATGGACTATTTTGAGCTAAAAGCACTTGAAGAACAGCACATACAAAAGGGATACTGACATAGCAAAGGAAAATAGTGACTATTCCCTGGAGCAATTTCCAATGGAGACCCAGAAGCAAATTCACAGTCTCGATCCAAAGAACTAATGCTTACAAATGTTTTTCTTCTGCTGACTGAATTTGGAAAGGAATGGCAGAGAATCCTTACTTTCCTCTGTGCCCCAGACACAGATAGACATCCAGAGGCTGAGGTGGGAGGACTGTTGCCTCTTGCTGGCGTTCTGTCAGTGGCCTCAGATCTCAGCTAACATCTCTAAAATGAGTGGGGTCTCCCAGCCCAAGACAGCCTATCCTCCAAGTCAAACACACTAGAGAAGCAAAGCTTTACAGGGACCTCCTCAGGGTCTTGGGCTGGGGTCAGTCTTTAAGCTGACATAAAAGAGATTAACAGGACAAAATTTGTTATAAAGAAGGCTGAGGGCCAAAGAATTGATGCTTTCAAACTGTGATGTTAAGACTGTTGAGAGTCCCTGGGACAGCAAGGATAATCAAACCAGTTAATCCTAAAGAAAATCAACCCTGATTATGCATTGGAAGGACTGATGCTCCAATACATTAACCACCTGTTGAAAAGAGCTGGTTTATTGGAAAAGACACTGATGCTAGGAAATATTGAAGGCATAAGGAGAAGGGATGCAAAGGATTGCATCACTGACTCAATGGACATAAATTTGAGCAAAATTCAGGAGAGAGGGAAGGGCACGGGAGCCTGGGGTGCTTCAGTCCATGGGGTCCAAAAGGATCAGCATGACTTAGTGCCTGAGCAACAAGGGACGACAGATGGCCCTCATAGCAAAATGAAAACCCAAAGCCTGGATAGACCTGACTACTTACATACTGGGTTAACCAAAAGGGCAGGGATTGTGGAAAAGTAACTAAAAGGCACAGGGTGACCAAGGCAGGATGAGGTTGTGTTAACAAGGTCTGTCTCTGCAGGTTCATCTCTGCTTGATTCCTTACCTTTGATTATAAGGTTCTTTCCTCTTGGTTTAAGGAAAGCATCTTCCACATGGGAGTTTCATCTCCTGAAAAGGGGATATCTGAGTGTTCCTTTTTTTTAATTAATTTATTTTAATTGGAGGCTAGTTATTTTAGAATATTGTGGTGGTTTTGCCATGCAGTCACATGAATCAGCCATGGGTGTACATGTGTCTCCCATCCTGAACCCCTCTCCCATCTCCGTCCCCATACCATCCCTCAGGGTCATCCCAGTGCACCAGCCCTGAGCACCCTGTCTCATGCATCAACCCTGGACTAGTGATCTATCTCACATATGATAATAAACATATTTCAATGCTATGTTTCGAATGATCCCACCCTCGCCTTCTCGAACAGGGTCCAAAATCTGTTCTTTACATCTGTGTCTCTTCTCCTGTCTCACATACAGGGTTATTGTTACCATTTTTCTAAATTCCATATATATGTGTTAATATACTGTATTGGTGTTTTTCTTTCTGACTTTCTTTACTCTGTGTAATAGGGTCCAGTTTAATCCAACTCATTAGAACTGATTCAAATACATTCTTTTTAATAGCAGATTAATATTCCATTGTGTATATGNTTGAGCTTTATGCCAACTTTTTCAGTCTCCTCTTTCACTTTCATCAAGAGGCTTTTTAGTTCCTCTTCATTCATACCCACAAAGAGCTGCTTTGTTTTGTTTTGTTTTGTTTTTAAAGAGCAAATAAGTCTATTCATACAGAGATAATAATAATAACAACAATAGCAGCAGCAGCTGATATTAGTTGGTGCTTACTTTGTGCCAGGCACTACTCTGAGGACTTACCATTAATTACATCATTTAATCTTCAAAAAACCCTAAGGTAAGTGTACTATTATTCTCATTTTACAAGAGGTATTTGGAGGTTTAGCAACCTGCTCAAGGTTATCCAGTTATTAAGCAGCAGAGCCAGGGTTCAAACTCAGGCAGTCTGGCTCCAGAGTTCACGCTCTACCCCTGTATTAAATTGGAGAATAGAGGCCGTGGCACCTGGACCAGGGAGCCTCATGCAGAAGAGGAGCTCAAAATTTTTTGCTAATTAAATTAATGAATTTACTCAAACCTCACATGATGTATTATTTCCCTCCTCCTTCCAAGGAAGAAAAAGGGGCAAATTCCTCTAAGCCTAAAAATAAGCACTTCATACCTTTTCGGAGTAGGGGGTGATACTGGTTTTACAAAAGAATAGGGAACCTAATGGGAGAGAAGACAAGAAATCTGAATTTTAGTCCAACTCTGCCTCTTAACAGCCATTTTACTTTGGACAAATCGACTAATGAGGCTTTCCTTCTGTTTTCCCATCTATACAATAGGTATGATAATCCATGATCCAAATACCTCAGGATGTTATTATAAGAACTGAATACAAATACATGAAAATGCTAAGAAAAAAAAAAAATAGAAGTTTCATATAATCTTAGATTCTCTCATGTGGTAACATGAGTACCAAAATGAACCAGCTGGGGGCAGCATGAGGCAGCATTTCAGATCCTTGGATGAAGTAGATCAGGTTTGGCAAGGCAGAGAGAATGGCTAAAAATATGCCAAATTTCTCAAAAGGGAAACCTGTTGATCTGCTTCATCTTGTTTGATAATCCATCTTTGGAAATCTGAAAACAAAGCATAATGACGGCATTAGCATAGCACCTTAGCCTATTCACTCTAGTTGAATTTGTTCACAGTTCACATCTGAGGTGCCCATTTGCTAAAAGGAAAGTGAACTTGCACATTCCAAGCTATAGAGGGGCAATGAAGCTGACAGCTAATCATGTAGACAAATTTCTCTAGCTCTGAGAGTAAAAAAGGTATGACAAGGCTGTAGTCCACTTGTTTGGCACCATGACAGTGTCACATGGCAGGCTTGACTTCAGGAGCCACTCAGGTTTTCCGCTGAGGGCCAGGCAGAAAAGACGGGTAAAAAGCCTGTATGTGTACTCTCTGTGGGCCAGGGGAAGCCAGGACTCTCGGTTCAGACAAACGCATGTTTACTCTGTCCCGCCGCGTCTCTGAAAGTCTGAGAAATCCACAGACCCAGCCATAGGGTGGAGAGCAGAGGAGAGAGGTGAGACAAGGTGAGGAATCACACTGGCTATTAGGCTCTGACTTTTCCAGACAAGATGGGAAAAAAGCACAAACCCAGGACCAGAGAGAGAAATCAAATGGAG
Source organism: Oreotragus oreotragus (assembly GCA_006410675.1). Lineage (NCBI taxonomy): Eukaryota > Metazoa > Chordata > Mammalia > Artiodactyla > Bovidae > Oreotragus > Oreotragus oreotragus. Next base: position 53,633 of record SJYX01024026.1, read on the forward strand.
TTTATTGTTACAACTCATTTCTCTTGCCTGCCTTCAGTGAATACTTCGGTGGGGCTGATAAGCCTCTGGGGCTCTCAGAAACCACAACTTCTCAGTGTCTCAAGACCTTTGCATGTATGAGGAAAGGAAGTTTGAGATCTGCCAACAAGGAAGATTTCTAAGTTGCTACACACTCTGTGTGCCCATTAGTCGGAATATCCACTTCCCCATAAGCAATGCCACATGCAGACACAGCTGGTGTGTGCTCCCAACAAATCCCTCTGTGGGAAGCATGGACAAGAACAACTGTCCCTACACATTCAGCTTTCTGGGCTGGGGATAACAGCCACTTTGCTTTCATTTTCTTCCAGACCACTCTNTAAGCAATGCCACATGCAGACACAGCTGGTGTGTGCTCCCAACAAATCCCTCTGTGGGAAGCATGGACAAGAACAACTGTCCCTACACATTCAGCTTTCTGGGCTGGGGATAACAGCCACTTTGCTTTCATTTTCTTCCAGACCACTCTCTTGGGAGTTCTACAAACCAACCGAAGGCACTGGCAACACATTAAAATACCTACCAGAGAGAAGATTTTATAATTTTTATTGTTGCTCTTTTTAACTTTCAAGTTCAGAAAACTATAATATCAGCCGATCAAATGTGTCAGAGGGACTTAATACCTCTAAGTGACTGTTCCCTAAGTTCACCTACACCAAAACCTGCTTCTCCTCCTCATGGTTTAATAAAATGTTAAGAGTTTCTGCCGTTTCATTTGTGTGATACTTGATTTCATTAAAGACTTTTTTCTTAAAAGGCACTGAATAGACAAATATGTGTTGGTGACTGAACAATATTACTATGTATGTAAAAAATCATATACCACACTCTAGAAAATTATCAAAGGAACAGGTAAGCACACACTCAGTTCGCCACTTAGGAATATCAGCTTATTTCTCCACATACTTATTGAGCACTCCTCCCCTTCCTACCACCCCCATATGAGAGTAAGAACTTGTCCATTTACATCAACATTATATCCCCCAGTGATTACAAGAGTCCCATCCACACAGTAAATGTGGGTATATAAATACTCAGTTTACATCATAAAGAAGTTCATGAAAGACACATTGGTAAACAAATAATCTAGTAACCTTTTAGCAGAGGTAAATACTTGGGGTATAAAAGTAGATATTGAAGAGTTTGGAAAGTTTCAGAGAAAAAGTAATATCTGAGTTGGATCCTAAAAGGCTGAGAATGGCTCTTTCCATATATCCCCTACGGAGTCTGATGGTACCACTCAGACACAGACAGACACATAAACTTGTACATACAAAGAATATTCTGAAGCAGGACTAGGCAATACATACTTCTCCCTGAGGTAACATGCACTACGCCCAGGACTCCTGTTCTAGATTCCTGCTGATTGTAATCATAACCTCATCCAATCATAACCAGTCAGAAGAACAAGAAAAAATGGTTACCCTTTCTTAACTCTGAATTATCAAAGTAGTAATATCTATAATCAAATAAACTTATCTGTGAATAGTAGTTCAAAGGCATATTCAGTGAGGTACTAAAGAAAATATCAACTCTAAGAATTATTATTCCTTTGTGAAAAATCTACCCAAAAAGCCTAGAGCTAGGGCACTTACCTAAGGCAGATGAATGTGCTGCCATTCCACTAACAGACATCACTTGCTGCCACCTAACTAGAGGGGCTGTCCCGAGGAAGATCCACCCACCTCTATCCATACACCTACAGAAATACTGAAAACCTACTACGTGAAAACACAAAACTAAGCAGGGCCAATCTCTGCCCTTAGTTCACAGTCTAGTAGAGATGACACAAAAATTAACAATTTTTTTCACCTAGGACAATGTGGTCATGTGCTTTAGAAATATCATTCTAACAGTAATGTAAAAACTGTACAGAAAGGTCAGGAATTGAGGCTGGGAGAAGAGTTAGGAGGCTTCTGGAATCCAAGTGAGAAGCAACAAAGGCCTGAAAAAGACTGGGAGCAAGAATGGAAAAGAGGTTAATATCTGGAGACATCTCAGAGGCAGAACCAAAGTGATTTGGTATTTAATCAAAGGCAGAGAAAAATAAAGAGAGATAAGGTATATAAAGTATTAACATGTCTAGCACATGCTTAGCTTAGCTCAAAGTATACAACTCATTCTTTCCACTATTAATATCTTAGCATTATTCCTCCCCTGGGTTACTCTACTAGCTTTCGAAGTAGTCTTTTCTTTTCCTTATATCTTGAATAGACTTAGCCCTCCTTCCAATCCATTTTCCTTAATATATCCAGGGATTAACCTTCTAAATGCCAACCTTAAGTCATTCCCCTTTTAAAATTATTCACTGATGCCCTATTACTCTTAGGATAAAATTCACAATCCTTAGCATGTCATACGGGGAAGGCAATGGCACCCCACCCCAGTACTCTTGCCTGGAAAATCCAATGGACGGAGGAGCCTGGTGGGCTGCAGTCCATGGGGTCGCTAACAGTCGGACAGACTGAGTGACTTCACTTTCACTTTTCTCTTTCATGCATTGGAGAAGGAAATGGCAACCCACTCCAGTATTCTTGCCTGGAGAATCCCAAGGATGGGGGAGCCTGGTGGGCTGCCGTCTATGGGGTCACACAGAGTCGGACACGACTGAAGTGACTTAGCAGCTTAGCGGCAGCATGTCATACAGTCTTTCACTCCTGTTTATAAGGGTCTGATCCCTGCTTATTTGCACATTTGTGCACATTGCTGGCCCCATTACCTGGAATACCTTTTCCCACTAGGCCTGGCTCATCACCCATTGAGGATTCAGTTCTATTTCCTGGAAGCCCATATGCAGGGTTGGGAGTAATAAAGACATTTTATACAAAAGGAACACCAAATGCAGCAATTAGTAGTTATTCCTCTTTTTTTTTCTTTACCTGCATGAAGTATAAGCAGGGGAGAAGAACGAAGTTAAAAAGTGAAGCCAGGCAGTGCAATATGTGGTGAAGCTGACATACTGCAGAGTTAGGCTGCCTCTGATTGAATCTCACCTCTGACTAGATGTGTGACCTGGGCTGGTTACTCTTTAACATTCATCTATAAAATGGGAATAATAATAGAACCTAACCCATAGACTTATGAAGATTCAATGAATTGATTATCTGTGCATGTGACCTTATTTGAAAATAAGGTCTTTGGCAGATATAATCAAGTAAAGATAAGGTCCTTCTGGAGTAGGATGGATCCTTAATCTAATATCTTAACAAAAAGAGGAGAGGAGACACAGACATACAAGGAGAATGTCAGGTTACAATGGAGGCAAAGATCTGAGTGATGTGTCTATAAGCTAAGGAACACCAAGAGAAACTATGAAGAGGCAAGGCTCTTCTTCCTTTAGGGCCTTCAGAGAGTGCAAGACCCTGCCAACACTTTGATTTCAGACTTCAAGCTTTCAGAACTATGAGAGAATAAACTTGTATCATCATAAGCCACTCACTTTGTGGTGCTTTGTTATGGCAATCCTAGGAAACTAATACATAACTGAAACTACATTTTAGAAAGCTCATGGTGTTAACAGGAGAGAGAAGGACCTAGAGGGAGGTTTAAAGGCTACTGCATCAGCCCAGATGAGAGATGACCAAACACCTGACTTATAGGGCTATTACAGGCATGAAAAAGTAGTCTAGAGGTAGAATAAACAGAGGCAGAATCTAAAGGATTTAGCAACTGAGTGGTAGATATGAGAACTGAGGGAAAAGAGTCGAAGGAAACTCAGAGATTCCAAATAGAGGTGTTGATAGAAACAGTGGGAAGAAATCCTACAATGTTACACACCAAAAGTAAGTCAGAAAGCCCATCAGAAACCAGCATCAATACCAAACAGCCAAATCAGAGGCTTGTCCAACCTCTGTTCTTTGGATGGGCCCTCAGCAGAGGAGGGCCTGGGCCCCGACCTACTTTTCACTGAAGCCCAACAATGCCATTGTGCTGGTCACTGTATGTTTGTTGGTTGGCTCCAAACACAAAGGCTAGCAGACATCCCATCCTGCTGGCTTGGTTTAAAGAAGAAAAGAAAGCTTTGTTACTGCCCTGGGTAATTCCGGGACAGGCATCCCAAGAGCGCCCTGTGGGAGGCTCATGCTCTAAAGGAGCCCCCTGTTCTCAGCCCGAGGTTCCACAGCCACCACACAAGTGCACATCCACACATCTGCCAAAGCCTGAGTTCGCCACGGTTCAGCCTCCACTCCAGGAGGTCCACCGGGACCTGCGTGACTCAAGCAGGCAGCAGTAATGAACTGAGTCAAAGAGAAAGGGAACCCAAGATGTATTTCAGAATATTTAAATGTTAAACTCTCTCTGCCTTCATATATGCTTAATTACTATGCAGAATACTCTTTGTCCCCTTCATAGCTTTGCTAATTCTTATTCATCCTTCTAAACCCAACTCAAGTCACTTATATTGGAAAGCATTTCCTGATACCCTATCCCATCATTTGTGCCTCTTGGGCCCCCTGTATGTATCTCTACCATTGCTTATCATATTGTACTATAACTTTGATGACAGGGACCAGATCTTTCTCAAGTTTCTAAGTCTAGTATCCAGTAAGGTAAATAATAAATCACTGAATTAATAAATGAACAATTAAGTACATTTAAATAATAGGGGCAGGTTTTAAGTTCCCTCTTTCATTAGAAGCCCTCCCATTTCTGTCATTACTGTAATTTAAGATCAAAAAGAGAGATGTGCTTTTAGAGGAATTTTCTGATAAATATCATGCAAAACAAACATTTAATAATACCTACTTGAAGGCTTCTCAGATGGCACTAGTGGTAAAGAACCCGCCTGCCATTGCAGGAGACATAAGAGATGTGGATTGGGAAGATCCCCTGGAGAAGGGCATAGCAACCTGCTCCAGTATTCTTGTCTGGAGAATCCATGGACAGATGAGCCTGGTGGGCTAAGGTCTGTGGGGTCGCAAAGAGTCGACACAACTGAAGCGACTTAGCACGCATGCACTGTATGGCAGATACTATGGTAGCAATAAATACAAAGCAAAATACAAA